>BDIU01000213.1:0-77982 GCA_002118135.1 Trebouxia sp. TZW2008
TTTTTAGTATTCATACCGTTTCCAATCTGCAAAAGTAAAAAAAAATCCCCCCCCAAAAAAAAAAAAAAAAAAAAAAAAAAGAAGCAGGCCTGCGGAACATTTGATTTGCTCCGTGAACACATCTGGGTCATGACCTGACCAGCCTGTTTCGGCTGGTCGTCATGGCTCCAAAGTGTTGTGCTGGCCCCATTTTCGGGGACTTTCCGCATCGGACTGATCGCTTAGCCGCTCTTTAGCTTGGCCTTTGTTCGTGCACATGCCAGGTCCGTCCGGTGTCTCGATTGGCTTTTTGCCTACTGGGGATGAACATCTCCCCTGTAACCAAAAAAATAAAAAAGGCCTGCGGAACCATGGCATCGGGGGCGTGCCTCACTCAAGTCCTCGTGTCCAACAGCAAACACCTCGCAGTTTAGTGTGGAGACCGAAGCTGGTGGCCAGCACAGCAGGCTTGCAGTGTCATTGCGCTGCTCCAGGGTCGAATGCCAATGTGCATGCTGTACCTGTCGTTGCATTTGCACTGTACTTTGCATTTCGCCTGATGCTGTCTTGCAGTCTGCACCACGGTCGAACGCCAGGCTGCATGTTCTTTGTGTCATTGCATTTGCATTCAACTCTATATTGTGGCTGCCGATGTCTCGCACTCTGCTCCGGGGTTGTGTTGTCATCCATTGCAGAGCACATGCCTCAATTTCTGCATCAAAGGCGTCTGCGTGCATTGTGGCTCGCCACCACTCAAGCAATTAATTTCCAGTGCCTCGCACAAGGGGAGAAGTCATAATAGGTCATATGAAGCTGTGCCTTCAAGTCAAGTTACATCAGGTACATCAAGTCTGTTCAATCAAATGCTAATTGTGAAAGCAGCACTAAATTGCAAGCAACACTTGTCCAGTAAAAACATGAAGCTGCGACTACATTTCAACCCCTCTCGCAAAGATTTCCAGAAGGCCTTTGTGAACTTGTGCTGTGACGTGGTTGTTGTCTAGCAGCTCTCCATCAACATTCCATGAGCTCTCACGGCCTACAGGCTCGACGCGCATAGCGGTCACATCCACAACTTCTACGTAGCGGAATTGTCCAGGCTCCACACCTGAAAGTAGCAGCAAGATCTCCGTATTGACAGCACTGCACCACAAGTGGTTGAGAATCCTGAGCACAGATGGCTGGCATATCTCTCTGCATATCAAATAAATTGGTGCTGCATCTGATCAGCGCAATCTTTTGGGGCCTTGTGCTGCTCAATGTGGTGCAAGCGCTTACCGCTTTGAGGAATGGCAGCAAGAAAGCGCAAGTACTGCAGCCTAGAGCACTTGCGCACCAGGACCATCTGTACTCGCCCATCTGACAGATGTCCATAGGGGGATAAGCCTAAAGTACTCTGATCGCTGCGGCAAGGCGTCACAATAGCCATGATGCTCTTGAACTCGCCCTCTTCATGCTGCCAAGACCCCTGCAGCTGAGAAACATGCCCTCGAAAGGGATGAAGCTGCTGTAGAGGTCTGCCATGCATTGTACTGACTGAGTCTTTCAGTCGAGCTTGATAGTTGTTATACAGATGCTGATTGTGCACATCTGTAGACTGCTGTAGTGCCCAACGTTGCAATGACAGCAGATTGCTTTGCTAAAGCAACCAAAATATCTGAAACCATAGAGAGCACCATACGTGCTTCAGGCATGTAGTTGAGGTGATGCAACAATGTGATACAAGCGATTGCAAGGACGTCATGTGCTCTGCCAAGTAGGTGCAGTGAGCATTGAGAATGACTGTGCCAGCCCTTGCTGCTTTAACATGCAGTAGAGCTTGCAGCAGCACATCTTTCCCACCGTATCCAGTGACTTCTGGCTGGGTTGGTTGAAGGCAGCTGAGGTGTGGGTGTGATTGTGATCTCCGCTGCCACAGACAGGACAAGCCACCCCACAGATGGACCTGGGCCGCCCCCTGCACACATGCCCAACAAAACAATAAGGAACAAACTGAATGTCCTGGTGTGCATTTGATGGAAGCAGTCAGTGTGTGTTTCAGTAATGAGACCAGTGACTGCATCAGACCTGCAAAGGTTTGCACATGAATGTGCCTTGCCTTGTGGCAAGCTGTTTTACACCAACATTGGCTCTTGCAGTGTATTGCCAGCCGCAGCCCTCAGCAAAGCTTGCCTCAGGGCAACAGCTTGCAATCTTGAATGATCCTGGTGCAACGTGCTGCACTCTTCCATGGATTTCAAATGCAGTCAACACTGGTCGGCATCAACACAAAAGCGAGTGATGGGCTACAGCATTGCACTGCTGATCTTGTCCAACTGACAAAGTTGCAGATGCCCTGTCTGCACGTTTCAAGTGCCTTTACATGATAGGTGTTTTGTTCAGCGTGGGAAGGCAGCATAGTCTGGATGAATTGTGGCTTGTACTTTCATTTCAGCAAATACATGACTGCTTGCAATCCCTGTTCAACATGCAATTTGCCATGTCAACATGCAGTCTGCAATGATGATTTCGTAGAAGCATTTGTCCTGGGTAATGTCTGCAAAGCTGCGTGATAGCACAGTCTTGCAACAGCTTCATGCTTGAATATCCTAGGCATCATGCATAAGGTAGACGCTGTTTGGCACGAGCAGCTTTGAGCAGCCTCAATGCAGGCATTGCAACTTGCGCCCTGCCATTGTGCACGCTCCGCTCATCAGTGATGGTTGGCAAGAGCCATATGAGCGTGAACACACTAAACATCAGCAACAAAGCAGGCTTGCTATATGACTAATGAGGGTGTGACAGCAGCCTCCTGCACCATCCTCAATTTTTGCTAAGTGCTCGTACAGCAGCAAAAGACAGCAATGGCACAGCAGCCTGTTATAGCATGAGTATGCATCAACAGGAGGCTTACGCAAGCGGTGCTGCCAGCCATGAAACGCGGGCCTTGTAGGCCTTGCCCCTCAGAAGGGTGATGAACCCCTGGATGTTGTAGCGGGCGGGGCCCATCCAGCGCAGCTTCTCGCTGTCCTTCATCAGGTCCCCCATGTAGCCATAAGAGGCCACACACACAGCAAAGCGGTGCTGCATGTCCTCTGTGTCCACTCTCAGCACATCCAAGGGCATCCTGTCAAAGCAACTCAGAGTGTATGTTGATGTATTGTGCACCTTTACATCACAAAACTCACAATAACACTTTGTCATGATGCTGCTGAAGCGTTCAATGCTGGAAAGAAGTCTTGTAAGTGATCAGGCTGCGGGCAAACATTCATTTCAAGCAGATGTCAGAATCTTGCTTCTGCAAGGCTGGCAATGCAGACATCTGAACTGATAGATGCTTATAATGTCAATACGTGCTTCTGCATGGAGCAGAAACCAGCAATTGCAACAGGACAGCAACAATTGCTAGCTCTGCGATGCACCAACCTGTCGCCCAAGGCAATGTGCAGAGCTGCTGTCAGCTGGGAGCGCGTGCCGTTGATGCTATAGGCCACAGCATCAGTGGAGCCTGCAGGGATGTGGCCTAGGCGCATACGTGCTGCTACAGCCGCCATGTCGCCGCCCTGCGCCCGCAAGTCCAGCAGGCCATTCATGATCTCCTGGAACAGGCCATCACCTCCAACCTGCGCCACCTCAGCAATCAATTTGTTTGCCAGACCCCAGGACTGTTTAGCAAGTAGCACACATAATATTGCTCAAGCACATAGGTCACATAATAGGTTGATCAACTTGTCTGAGTTCACATGTCATCAAGTGCTTGCTGCCAATTGTCTGCAACTGCTGTTGCCATGAGACAGTGAATGAGCCCTATTTGTCAGCTCTGCACCAGTTGTGCAGTTATCATGGAAGAGGGGAACGCCAAAAGCTTGCTGTCAAGAAGCTTGAGACAAGGCCTTGTGTGAAGCTGAACAGCAGTTGACGCTGATGCGGTGCATCTGAGTATGTCTGACACAACATGCAGTGTCTTGGACGCTCACCGCGACAATGCCATCATAGCTATTGAGCTCTTGAAGGGTAAGCTCAGACACAAGATGGCGAGCATGCCACGCACGCTCTGTCTCTATGTTCATGCATCTCACACCTGTGCACAAAGCTGCAGTTGATCAATCCGCAAACGCACGTGTGCACTTCTGCACAGCATGCCTGCAACTCTTCTTTCCGGGAGTTGGCAGACTGCAATGTGGTTAGCCAATTTGACCTTGCCAATGCTTTACATACGATGAGCCAAGTAAAGTCTGCAGCAGATGCTGCGACCTTTTGTCACTCTGTTGTAGGACAGGAAAAAGCCTGAGGGGGTGCTGCATGGCATGTACGTCTGCATTTGCATGCGTGATGCATGAGCGTGTGCCCAATGCACATTACCTGCAAGGTCAAAGATGGGCATAGCTATATCCCTCCAGACTTCCTTGGCTTTTCTGGTGCCGCCAAAGGGGTTGAGCAACACTAGCAAGCTGCAAGGGCGGTGGCCGCTCTGTCTGATGGCACTGTTGATTCGCATGGCCCATTCCTCAACCAGCTCTGCACTCTACATTGCAGCATCATGGCTTGTGCATGCGTGCAGGGCTGCTAGAGTGCAAGGCATCATGGACACATGAGCATAGCTGAGATGCACAAGCAGCATTGCTCCCAGCCTTGCTGCCATATCAATCAATCAGATCCCACAGGGACTTTGCATCGACCTTTCACAGACGATAGCGCAATTGATCAGCACTTTCGTCTGGTGAGTCAAAATCAGCATGTGTTGCTGCAAACTATTGTGTGACATTGATGCAAGCATGTGCTGGGTTGAGTGACTCACAGAGGTGCCGAAGATAAGCTGTTGAGGTTTCCAGAGGCATGGCTTCCTCCTGGAGCGCTTGAAGGTGTTGACCACCAGCTGGTGGGTCTGCATAAGACAAACTAGTGATGATAATCAGATTAGATTACGATCGGTAGCAAAGGTGCTAGACATCGGTGGCAGAAGTCTGTCTCAAACATGCTAATGAGTTACTAAAGTGGCACTAGTTACACAGCAGGGACATGTGCCTACCTGGCCCTTGAAAAATGTTGTCCAAAACCATGATGTGTTCTGTATATGGCTCGCTGACAAGATGTTGTCAAAGGAAACTGCAAAGCACACGGACTCCCTGACGCTTGCTATGGCA
The DNA here is from genome assembly GCA_002118135.1 of Trebouxia sp. TZW2008. Taxonomy (NCBI): domain Eukaryota; kingdom Viridiplantae; phylum Chlorophyta; class Trebouxiophyceae; order Trebouxiales; family Trebouxiaceae; genus Trebouxia; species Trebouxia sp. TZW2008. The sequence continues at coordinate 5,103 of BDIU01000213.1, forward strand.
GTTACGTGTCAAACGGCATTGCCAGGCAAATGCGTAGCATGAAACCTGGTCCAGGCGGACTTTGATACAGCTTGACAATTGAGACATTGAGTACCTGATGAAGGTACCCTTCTGCTGCCACAGCAGGGGAATCTGCAGCCAAGTCTCGTCAGCTGCAAGCCTGAGGAGGTCAGTGCCACTGACACCCTGTTCTGCTGCAAAATGAAGATGGCTTCAGCAAATGCTGTGCTGTTGTCGCCACCTACATGGCAAGGGTCAGGTCAGCTGGCTGCTTGCACAAGATGGCCCTTTGCAGTGACAACAGCTTGACTGCACTGACCAGAGTCAAACAAGGAGTCTGCAGGCGTAGCTTGTAGCTTGTTGGGCCTGTACATACAATGTCTATAGTGGACAAACTTTCTGCGGATTCGCTGCTTGAGACGACGAGAGCTAAGCCTCCATTGGCTTGCAACGGAGACTGGGTTGCAACAACGGAGTTGCCCGCCATGACTGAGCGGAGCGAATGACAGCGCTGACAACAGTGGCATTCAGCATCTGCGCGACGCTTACTCAGCAAACAAAGCTTTCCCAGACATGCGGCGCATAGACAGACGTTGCGAGCTTTGAGCGACGGGTGATATCAGCGCAACGCTCTCCCCGTCTAGCCGCTGAGTCGACTCTGTAGATGCGACCTGCTCGAATGGAGAAGGCAAGGCGCTGGTTTTGTGCTTGTGGCCAGGTCGAGATGACTCTGTGCTCATCAGTCACAGCATTAGCGAGCTTGATTGCTGTCGTAAACCGAGACTGGGCAGGAGCTAGTCACTGAGCGAGATCGTAAGTACGCTGCAAAGCTCAGATAACGACTTACCAAATTTATGACGCTTCGCAAGAAGTCGCGCGCTGCCCTGATGACTAACATCACCATCACTGAGCATGCGCGGCAAACCGATGCAAAGATCAGGGACTCGTCAGCGACACCGTTTGCGGCGAGGACGTAAACAGGACTTCGATGGACAGTTGCTCGAACACCCTCTAGTGTGCAGTGCCATTGCAGCGAACAGGTCGTGTGACGTGAGCGCAGTGATCTCGAGCAGCATCGGACTGATTAGGTCAAGTCGAACTATACCTTCATGCACACGAGCGAGCAGTGTCACCTGTGAGTGTATTCTAGATCTGCCACAGGAATGGCAGATTCCGTGTTGTACCGCTCAGTCGAAAAAGTCTTTGCCAATACAGAAGCCAGGGTCGTGGCAGCTTACAAGGTCATACAGTATCGCCTTTTAGCCCTTGCCGTGGACTTGAGCAACGAATGACCGTCATCATTGTTCGTCAATTGCAGGTGCAGAAATGTACCGCCAGCACGACATCAACATTCTCTGCAAAGAAAAAGCCTCCAAAGGTAGTTCAGGAGTTACTGGTGCCAGAGCTTTGCTAGCTCAAAGTGTCATTTCTCAAATCTTCAAAGCGCATGTGCAGCCAGGTCTGCAATTGCATTGCATCACAGATGCTGCATTTTTGCTTGCAGTCAAAAGGGAAGGAGCGTGTCATATGTTTGACAGCAGAAAGGCGAAGCAAGCGCCGTGGCTTCAAAGGGTCCTTGCATGTGTGCAAGATTTCTTCAGGTGCGATGCAGGTGAGAAGGACACAGCCGGTATAACGCGTCGAGAGGATGTTCTGCTTTCTGCTGTCACTGTCTTGGGAAGGCTTTGCCATGATGTGCAGGTCAAAAAGTCCTATCTTCTGAAGTACATCACCAAGATTGAAGCGTTTCCGGCTGATGAGGCCACATCCTCCGCTGCATACTTTGAGCTCCACCTGTCAAACACAACCTTTACCAACGAGACTCGCAAAGCGTTTCAGCTGCCCGGTGCCCTCCTGGTCGATGTTGTGGGCAGCATTTATCTTTTCTGCAGGCAAGCTGCGGCTTTTTAACAAATGCATATGAGCCTTAGGTGCAGTGTTGATCTTGTGGGATATCTTCAGAATGTCGCACATGAACACAGGCCATACCATGTGAAACAAGCAATGATGGTGTCTGGATGCTTGCAGGAGGCATGAAAAGCGTCCCCCAGCAGTGCTGGGCATGGACATTGCTGTGCTGGACACCTGGGCCGCTCAACAACAAGGTAAGGGCAGCGCCCTGGAAGGGCTAGGAGCCTTTGGAGCTGCCCTGCTGACAGAGCAGGACAGCCTGAATGGTGCTGATGAGGAGGGGCCAGCGTCCCTGGTGTCTGCTAAGGAGGAGCAGGACCTGCAGACACTGCTGGAAATGTTTGCCATGGGCGTGAGTGATGTGGAGCAGTTCCAGAGCCGCTTGCAGGATGAGCTGGCTGCACTTGAGGTGAGTGCTGGACAATGTTGCATGGAGTGCTAACAAGCAGAGCCTTCCCTCCATGCTAATGGCCTTGTATGCTCAGCATTACATGAACCTGCAAGCACCAGCAGCTTGTCACGGGAGCATCAAGAATGCTGCGCACCACAATGAAGAATGTGGACTGGACTGTGAGAAACTTTCAATTGCTGGAATGCATGCTGCTGCAAATGACATGTCACTCATGATGATGTTCAGTGATTGACCCGTGTCAGATGTCATTTGCATGACTGGCAAAGACTGCAAGCGATCGCCCCTTGCACCTGTGCTTGCAGGCTGCCAATGTTCACGCAATTCTAGAGAGTGGCCCTCTGGTGCAGAAGGTGCAAGTGCGCCTCAATGACAGTATTGCTCTTATTGATGACCTTGATGAAACCCTTGCAATTTTTGACCTCAAGTTACGGCACATGCGAGAGGACATCACAGCAATAGAAGCTCGCAATAACAGGTATCTACTCAGCTATGGTACTTCCCATGGTGTTTTTGCCATGCTGGGTGCACAATGTCTGTCCAGCTGGACTTACACAAGCAGCTGTCTGTTGGTTATCACAATTATTAAAAAGAATATTTCGACTAAATTTGAAGAATGTTGGGCATGGTGAATTTCTGCTGCATATGATGTTGCAATTGTCATCCCATGTCTGTGTCATCTGTGCAATCTGTTATTGCTTTCTGCCATGGACTGCATGTCACCTTTTGAGGGTCATCTGCATGAGAAGATCATAGGGACTGTGCAGGTTGGAGCTGCAGACCAGGAATAACGGGAAGCTGATGTTGGCGCTGGAGGAGCTACTGGAGCGCCTTGACCTGCCTGAAGATACCCAGGAGCTACTGGAACAGACTGAGTTTGATGATGCAAAGTGCGTGTGGCTTGTGCCGGCAGGCCCTTTACCAGTCACCAGTCACAGCGTTGCCAACTTTAAATCTGTCTGTATGCGCATGACTGGTTGAGCATGCCATGTCATATCTAAGCTGTCATTGTCAAGGATTGTTTGATGTTGGCAACAATCAACATGTAGCATCACGTCACTTGTTTATGAGATTGCATGACATAGCATGCCATATGCTTCATCTGTGCACGTATTACTGCTCTACATCTCTTGCAGAAGCAAGTTGTGTTGTGCATGGGCGGCGTTTCCCTTCTGCTCAAGTCTGCCTGTGACTCTGCTTGCATAGATCATAGCGCCCCTTGTCAGCACACTTGCCTCCAACTGAGCAGGCGTACAGTAAGTCGATGACTGTGTGATACCCAGTTACATGGCATGGCGTTTGCTACAATCCCCACAGCTGCCAGCAAACATGTGTGGGTGCAGTCTGGAGGAGCTGGTGGCAGGGGCATGGCAGGTGCAGGACCACCTGGACCGCCTGGCTGATGCTGCTGACCATCCCAGGGGCCTGCACCGTGGCCTGGCTTCCATGTCTGCTGTTGCCGAGCAGCGCACAAAGCTGCAGGTCTGTCTTTTCTGGTTGCTCTACTTTCCAATGTGAGCATGACACATGACAGGGACAGCCTTGCATAATTTTCTTTCTGACAGAGCCCAGGCCAAACCGATATGCATGATTGCAGCATGCAGCATCCAAGTTGTTGCCAGAAGGCTTGCATGGGGACAACAGCACTTGTGTTGATGTGCTAAGCAACAGACGATGTAACAATCTTGATGCATGTGTATGTTGTGCTGATGAAGGCTTTGAGTAAGGTGTTTGTGGAGCGGGCATGTCGGTACTTGAGCAGCCAGATGAGCCACCTGGGTGATGCTGTGCTGGCCGGCCTGAGCAAGGCACAGCCTGGCAGCCGTGCCCGCATACCAGACCATCGCCAAATCTGTCAGCGCAGCCGCTTCCTGCTCCCCCTCATCCAGGTCTGCTATCTAAGGACGCGTTCTTGCGTCTGTGGTTTCTCATCTGATACATGTCAAACATACTCTACTAGATTCATAACAACGAGATTTGCCTTGTTTGTGAAACATGACCTGCTAGACGGGGACTGCTTGCCCTCACAATCACAGCCTGTGTGATTGCTTGCAAAGGCATGCTTGTGGCTGCAATTGTCTTGAGCCCAATCAATTACGTCAAGGCAGTATCACATGCCTCGATATCAAGCATTGTGGCGTGCCTGGGAGGCTAAGCCTGCTCTGTCTGCTGAGTGTTGGTGTGCACCTGACAGGTGGTCCAGGCAGTGCACCCAGCAGCCCTGCCCGGCTTGAGAGATACTTACACCCAGGCCCTGAATGTAGTCATCCGCAAGGAGCTGCGCCTCTACTCCAGCAGCCTGCGCAAAGCCGCTGCTGCAGCCACTGCCAGTGGGCCCTCTGAGCCCGACATGGGCATGGCTCACAAGAAGGTGGGCCGTGCCTCATTCTGACTATTACCTTGTGCCTGAGCTAAGACAAAGGCAAAAAGATTATTTTGTGTTGCTTGTCCGGTTGATAAGACACTATGCAATGCAAGCAGTTGGTGTCTGGATCATCAGCATTGACAGTAGGGTCAATAGACTATGCTGCATGTGATGGCAAAACCCTGGCACGCTATATTGTCATCAGCACAATGAACAAATACAACTCGCTGAGGAGTTGCATCACATACAGTAACATCATGTACAAAGGTATCATGTACCTACTTATACTAATCATGTGTGATGACCTGGACATCACATTGAGACAAATTGTGGTGCAGATGGACCTGCTGGAGGGCTTGCAAGGCAGTAAGCTGTCCTATTCCAGCCGTGCTGACTCAGACTCTCCCCTGCATGCCCTGCACCTTGGTTCAGCCCTGCCAGGCCAGTCTGAAGGCGCCCCAATAGCCCCTCACTCTGCCTGGCAGGCCCTGTTGGACTCCCGCCTGCCCTTCTTACTGGCAGAGAACAAGGCAGCTGCTGAGTTCCTGCTGTTGTATGAGCCAGCAGCAGATGCACCCTCGCAACCAGGCTCCCCAGTCAAGCCTGCAGGTAGGGCTGTTCACTGCACTGCATGCATTCGCCTGGTGGGTCAGCTGCTGCACCTGATGTACATTTTATATCTGCCCATCTTGCTGATGTATGCAATGAAGCTGACACTGATGCACATCTTAATGGATGACAGATCAGCTGCCAATGTGCCGCATGGGCTTTAGGCAATAAGGGCGCTGCTCAGGATGTTCATAGGTGCAGCTTAGACAGAATGCACAACATGCGCTTGAACGGCTCGACAACAGCTCATAAGAGCAGCAAAATGCCTTCACCTTTGCATGAGTCGAAGCATAAGGTGGCTGAGAATAGTCAGTTGATTTGTCTGCATGATGCCGCAGGGTCTACTCCATCTAGCCCAGGCAAAGACACCAGGTATGAGCGATCCAGCTCGTCCCTGCCTAGCAGCCCTGTGGGGGGCCGGCCCCCCCGCAGCCCCACCATCAAGGCCAGGCTGCCAACCCCTGAACCCCCACCAGCCCTGGGCAGAGGGGCAGGGGCAGGGCCACAGCAGGGCACCAGCCTGCTGCCTGAGGGGCCAAGAGTGCTGTCTGCCCTGCTGGAAGGCATCCAGACTGACTTTCAATCATTGGTAGGTCATGAGCATGTACATGCCTTGTTGTGAGGCACGGACCCTGTCATCCCACCTGCAATAGTAGCAGCTCATGCCTGGAAGCAGCCGATCCGACAATCCCTAAGCTCTTGGCAGCACAGCCTGCATGACTTAGAGCAGTGACCTGAGACTGCCTGATCCTGACTTACTGCACTCTCTGGGGCCCTGCCAAAATTCAAAGCAGAGTACCTGATTGTGTATGCACACATGCTGAGCCTGAGGCATACATCCAATTGCAGTTGCCTCACAGTTTACGAACAAACATGCTCAACCTGGCTGGCTGGTTGGCAGGTGGATGTAGTGGGCAAGAGCAACCACATGCTGGCAGTACCTATGCTGGGAAGAGCCCTGCACTGGACTGCACAGCTCAAGGGCGATGCCCTGGCACAGCCCCTGCTGGACCTGCTAGCTGACTGCTGCATGCGCCTCAGAAATCACTATGCCCAGTTCATATTGGACAGGGTATGCACCAATCCACACCTCCATTCATATCTCACGGAACTCATGTGTATTGGGGCCCTGACCTTGAAAGACTGCATTTGGTCAAGCTAAACACATTTTTGCATGCATTTTGCTTGTTTTTATGTGCGTTTTCAGTGTGCCGATGCCACGTTTGATGCCAGCGCCGTTATGCATTTGAGTCGTGCGCATCCCTGCAATCATCCAAACATCTGCTTTGCTGGTGTTGATCATCACTGACATCTCTGGGCTAGGCATAAGCCAAGGTCGACATTGCTCTGTTTGTGCAGAGCCTTGTCGGAGCATGCATGTTGCTTAGACATTGCTATGTTGCATTGCAGGTAAGTGCAATAGGAAAGTTTGAGGGCAAAGGAGCCATTGGGTTGCCAGGCTCAGACAGTGTGAAGGGGCAGCATCTGCTTCCCTTCCTGCCTGCCTTCTCAGCCTTCGTCACTCGCCTACAAGAGCTTCTGGCAGGTGTACAGCTGCTGTAATGGCGACCATGCTTTAACGTCAGCATCCTCCATGTTGCAGTTCTGGAAGTGTCTGGGATTTGGCATAGCATGACATTCAGCAGCAGTAAGGCTGGTGCAAGAGCTGTGGGTGTCCCATGTTACAGAACCATGGCAGTCACACACTGCCTGTTTGAAAGTCTGCTGTTTGGACACATTGTTGCCGTGATGCCGAGAGATGAGGTCATAGCAAGCACTCAAAAGCATATTGTCCTCATCACATGGCCTATGCAGATGTCAGCTCCCCCTTGCAAGCGCCATCCTCCAGGCGCTTAGGGAGTGGCTTCAGCATCAGGAGTGCCAAACGCAAGAGCCAAAGCATTGACCTTGATGACAAAGACAGACCATCTAGTGAACGGGATGCGCCTGAAGACGATGATGATGACCTGTCAATTGCAAGCATCACAGATGATGAGGATGAAGACAATGAGCCTGTCAGGTGAGGCACACTGACTCAGCACCCTGTGACAGGCGCCATGCCTGAAGAAGCACTGCTGCCATTCCTGACGCATCATGTCACGCCATGCTGACATCATGCAAGCAAAACACAATGAAACGCACAGAGGCAAGGTTGTAACTCTTTTCTGACATGCTGTTTGTGTACTAACATTTGTTGCATGGTTGATTGCTGCCGGTATAGGGCTGTGTACTGCAGCCAATGTGATGTGACACAGCCAAGTCATGATGCAACATGCAGTGCCAGGAGTAGCCAGCAGCCTGTACGCAAGGCTCCTGCCAACAGGAGTGCTTCAAGCATGAGCAGTCATGGCAGTGTGCAGCCACTCAATGGTCAACCCTCTTCCTCTGATGTCGTGGTGTCATATGACATTCCCCTTGCTCAAGACCTTAAAGATGTCAGGTAGGGCCTCTATTTCACCTCCTGAAGTACAGCGCAAGCTTTTAAGCACTGCGTTGCATTGCTTGTCTCCTCAAGTGGCAACTCAGAGCATGTGCACACGGCTGCAGAACACACAGTCCAGGCATCCTGCTAGGTGCTAAGCATGTCACTTTGCAAACTTGCTGAATCCCATGCTTGGACAGCCCAGGCTGTGCTTCTGCGAGTGTTACGCTGCTTCCACGCTAAAAAAGCGTTGCAACAAAGCAGATGCCTCAGGCCGCCATTTTCAGTAGCCATTGCTGAGCATACTTTGACCTTTACAGAAACTGGCAACTAGTAAAACATTGCACAACCTGAGCCAGGTTCTGTAAGCTGCACAGGGAGATGGTCAACCCTTGCTATGCTTTACTGGCAAGAGCCATATTTCAGACTGTGGAGCGATTAGCAGCCACAGATATGAAGCATGGTGACCGCCTGCGCCTGGAGAGCTATGCCTACTTTGTGGGTGCCATGTCGGAAGCCGGACAGGCAGTGCCAGTGCTGCAATGGCACGTGAGGCAGGCTGCAGCGGCCAAGCAGAGGGCCATGCAGGCATATGTACAGCAGCAGCTGGAGCATGGCAAGTTCTGGAAGCTCATGGAGTTCTCCATTGTGAGTCCGCCAGTTTGGCTTTGCTGCAGTCTATCTAACAATTCATCCCTATGTCAACCCATGACGCAGAGTCTGTCATCATTCTATATACTTTGCAGAGCATGGCATGGTGCAACAGAGTCCAAGTCCATATGTGTTTGATACATCAGGACCATGATCCTCGCAAACAAACGTCATTCATGTTGTCGTTTGACATTGAAGCCATGCAAGGCTGTATGCTGACAGTGTGTTTGAGCTGCAGCATGTGGATCAGCTGCTGAGAGAGGTCGGTGCAGAGGAGGTGCCCTTTCAGATGCACTACCAAGCAAACGATTTGCGGGCACTGCTTTCCAGTACAATGCATCATCCTGAGAAGAAGATAAACAGCATGCTGGGGCGCGTGCAGAAGCATATGGGCAGCACATCCCCTGCACTTGTTGCTGAAGTTTGGCCAAAAATACAGTCATCATTGTATACACAGTATGAACGTTTAGCAGAGCAGCTCAAGACATGTTATACTACAGTTCAACTTCCACTGAGCCCTGCCCAAGTCAAGAGCCTGTTGAGCTCTGTAAGCGTTGCCAGCTAAGCTTGTGCATAGTTCTGTGCGACGAGAAGCAAGAAACCACAATAAACTTCAGACAAAGTAGCCTATATATGCAGCTGCATCTGTACAGAAAGGACTGTCTTGAGCAAAACTGGATGCAACACTGCATCAGCTAAAGCAATGAGCTACTTGCAGAGGGTTAGAGCTGTTGAATGCATGCAGCAGATTTGAAAGCACAACATATGTAGAATGAAGCATCATATATACCGCTGTACAATGACCTCCCAAATGCTACGTGACAAACAGGGGCAAGTCGACAAAAATTGCTCCATCCTATACAATGACTGTCTGTTGCAGCTCAACTGCAAAGAATTTGCAAGCCCTCAATGATGCACATGGTGATTCAGCTGCTGCGCCTGTGCCTTGCCCATCAAATGACCTCAAACACAGCATCCGCTCTGTCCATCTTTTGAGCAGCGTCCATATTGCTGCAGCTCTCGAGCTGTCCAGGGCTGCAGCTCAAGTTGTGCAAGTCATTTGCAGGTGGCTGCAGCACTTGGCCTGCAATTTTTTGCCGGGCCACTTTCTGTGCCAAAGCAGTCAATCCTGTTTTCACTTGAGAGGGACTGACTGCTCCAGGGTCAGTCATGTTCTGCCAGCAACTCTCATAACCAGCTGTTTCAGCAGGCGCTGACTGCCAAGCCTTGACAGCCAAGGGATAAAGCTGTGCCACAGACTGCGTTGCTGCCAGCTGCTGTGCAGTGATGCTTGCTTTGCTGGCTTCTTGATGCAAAGCAGCTTGCATGCTCTGCAGCAGGTGAGCTGACAATCCAGGGCTGACAGGCAGTGCAGAGCTGACACTGTGTGCAACTGGCAATGCAGCACTGCTCGCTGCTGCATTGACTGAACTCATGGGCAGACTGAGCACCCTGTCTAGTGGTGAGCTGCATCCATCTGCAGCTGCTGGGCTGATGTTGCTGCTGCCATGATACTTCGCTGCATGACTGCTGCCATCTTGCGCTGAGGGCCCTGCAGCTGCTGCTTGAAGAGGCAAAGTGGACTGCAGCACGCTTCCTAAGGCTGTGCCTGAGAGGCTGTCATTGGCGCAAACACTTTGCCCTGCGGCACAGACGCCTACACATTAATTGTGACCTATGTTTTACAGTAACTTCTCTTTGTAAGGACACTTAATGTAAGGACGATCTCAATGTAAGGACAATCCAACCGGTAAGCAATTGGTGCATTCTGAATGCAGTGGCACCTCTGAGGAAGGACAGTTCAAGGTAAACAATTTTCTTGACAACCAATGCAGTTGTCACAAAGAGAACTTACTGTACGACACACTCACAGCTCAATGCACATGCAGCTTGACACAGGACCCTTTTCAACGCAAGCCTGCTGCTTCCATTCAGTGCAGCACAGCAGATCAACATGCATAAGCAATGCAGCCATCCTTATCATGATGCTCACAATAAGCCAGCCTGGCAAGGTAGGACTTGAGCTACACACACCTAGCACATGCGCTGGAAATGTTATTGATTATTGTCACTATCATTAATGCAGGCAGACATTCCTGCAGCAGGCTGAGCAGCACAACGGTGGCCTCACCTTCTGGATGCAGTCCCTGCTGTAGCTGCCCACTGCCTGGCTCATTGCCCTCTGCAGCCGCTTTCAAGCCTTCCTGCAACAAACAAACAGCGAGCTTAAGCATTCTTAAAACGTCACCGTTTCCAAGGACTGCACCTCCCTTCATGCACAGTACAAATGGTTTAAGATAGCACAGAACTGGTTGGTGCCATTACATGACTACATTGGCCTGCTGAGCCTGTCTAGCATACGTTTAAAATCAGGAAATGAAATGAAGCATCAGCGCACAGCATGTCTCATGTTGTGAGTGTCTGTAGCAGCACATCTTGCACATCAGAAGGCCTTTGCTGCGTGTTACTTGATGGAGACCTCGCAGCAGGCAGGCATGATGTGAAAATGTTCTTGCAACCAACCAACAGTTGTGCTGACTTGACCTTGTTCATGCAGCGCCTGGGTGTTAAATGCCCACAGGCCTCACCTGCTGCAGATGAAGCAGAGCCTGCCAATGTTGAGCAGATAGCTGGCTGAAGTCTGACCCAAAACACTGCTGCATCAGCTTTTCCACACTTTGTGGCACAGGGCCTGAACTGATGGGCTGCAGCAGATTAGCCAAACTGTAAGGCACATGGGCTGAGGCAACAGGCTGATCCCCCCTGAAGGCTGCAATGCCACCGTCACTGCTGCTACTGCTTCCAGAGTGCTTGAGCTTGTCAGGCTCCAGGGCTTTGCCTTGCTGCAACAGAGCGGCGGTCCCTTGGCTTCCAAGGTGTTTCAAAATGTCAGACTCCTGGGCTCTGCCTTGCTGCAACAGACCAGCAGTCCCTTGACTTGCAGAGTGCTGCAGCATGTCAGGCTCTCGTGCTTTGCCTTGCTGGAACAGAGAGGCACTTTGTTGGCTGCCAGTATGCTGCAGCATGTCAGGCTCCCAAGCAGCGCCTTGCTGCAACAGAGCGGCAGTCTGTAGGCTTTCAGGAGGCTTCACCATGTCAGGCTCTCGTGCTCTGGCACGCTGCAACAGAGCAGCAGTCTGCAGGCTTGCAGCTCTGCTTGCTGCCCAAATCTGCTGAGGTGACCATTGCCTGGCACCTGTGACAGCACATGCAGCTTTTGGTGATGTGCTGTAGCCAGGTTTTTTGGAGATGTTATGCATAACAAGTCAGCCATTGCCTGGGATCTGTAACAGCACATGCATTTCGTCTAACTGAAACTTCCAAATTGCTTCGATATCAAGTGTCACCACCAAGCTGACAAGTCAGCTGCATTCCCGAGAGTGAAACTGGTCCAGCTCGATTCCACCAACTTGCAAATCCTGCTATGTGGAAGGCCTATGTGCATGCATGTCGCTTGACATATAGAGGTGTGCTGCACATGCCAAGACGCAATGCCTGCAAGCTCACAGCAGCAGCAACTGCCTATGGCAACAGATTTCACTGCACATCTGGAGAGGGATGCCCACCTGGTGACTGATGCCGCTCAGGGGATGTAGTCACTTGACTGCCAATTGGGCTGCGCTGCTGCCTCACAGCATCTGACCCCGTGGTCAAATGCTTGCCGCCATCAAGGGCAGGCCCTGAGCCAGTAGCCCTTGAGTCTGAAGACATGTGCACTGCAAAGCCTCCTGAGGCTTTACCATCAGCGTGAGCTTCTACATAGCTGCCGACAGCTACACATGCTGCCGCTGACTCAGCTGCTGCTGAGTCATCTGGTGCTCTGCTTGAGGGCTTGACCATTTTAGCTGGTCTTGGACTATCATCACAAAGTCCAACTTGAGGCTGCCCTGCGCTGCTGAGGAAGGGTGCTCTGTGCCTGGGGCTTGTTGCAAGGTGCCCTGCCTGACTACCAGAGGGGCTGCTGAGGAAATGCCCTATTTGAAAGCTGCTAGGGCTGTTCTGGGAGTGCCCTGCCCTGAAGTTCCCTATCTGACCGCTGCTAGGGCTGTTTTGGGAATGTCCTGCCCTGATATGCCTGGGGCTAGGGGGATGCCCCTGTATTGCCTCTAAGGCTGTCAGATGTCTGGCCACTTCTTGACCCTTGTTGCCTCTGTAGCCCCTAGGGCGTTTTGCACCCCACTTCAACTTTGACAACTCCTCCACTCTGCTGCTAGCTGCGACATAGCTGCCGTCATTGTCCTCCTGCTCTGTTTCAGAATCCTCTGCAGCACAGGTTGACATATGCACTCAACAGACGCCAGCAGAGCTTCAGCTTTTGCCAGAAGGTCAAGGCAGTAGCCGGCAGCAAAATTGTTCGCCACCATTCAGAAAATGTGATACGTAACCTAGCAGCAGTTGCTCTTACAGTCTGGGCGTCAGTGGTGCTAGCAGCAGGAATGCCAGCAGGCGCTCACACATGCACTCTTTAGTGCATGAAACGCAGCTACAAGCAAGCAGATATGCTCGCAAATGCAAAACGCTCTTTATTGCATGAAACGCAGCTACAAGCAAACAGGTGTGCTTGCAAATGTCAGCATGATTTAGGCAATGCACAGCAGCAGCATGCAATGACATGAAGAGGCAATGTGCATGAATGAGACAGGGGTAGTACCATCTGTGTATCCTGACTGTAGAGAGGAGCCGCCAGCCAGTCCATACAATGCCGCTGCAGCTGATGGCAACTCATCCAGGGATGCTGCATGCAACTGGATGTTGTCAACTGAACTGTCATGACATGGTGTTCTGACTATGTATAAAAGGCGACAGATGGATACCATGCGGGTGATTTACATTTGTGCGCAAAGGCCTGTTCAGCTGCAAAAACATTTGTACAGCAAGAATGCAGCTACAAACTATAAATCTCTACATAGCAGTCACACTTTGTCATCGATATTGATGCAGCATGACAATCCAGTTGATGGGGCGTGCAGATCCCTCCTGTTGGGTCACAGCAATGACTGTAGCAATCAACCATGGATGACTTGACAGAGCATGCTGGTGACTGCAGTGCTTGCAGGCGTACCTGAAAGGGTAACGTCTGCCAACACTTCCAGAGCTTGAACAGGGGACTGCAGAGCGGGTCTGCTTCCAAACGATGCCTTGTTCATCAAACACAAAGCGCGCTTGTGCAAGTGCCCATTCCTGTGCAACATGGTAATGATTTGTGAATACTGAAGCTATCATTTCATTGCATCAATGCTTCATGGCAAGGCCTTCTGAATTCAACTTTTGCATTACTTGGAGTCATGTCATGTCTTTGACTTTGAGATGCAGGTGTTATGAGTGGTATAAACAATGCAAATTAGTTCATGCGCTGCTTTGTGCCAGCTTGTGTGCTCAGATGGGCGACAGCGCTCACCAGTAGTTCTTGATGGCGTTGTCAGTTCTGCCTGGCAGTGACTTGGCAATGGTGGCCCAGCGATTGCCGACCTGCTGGTGCTTCAGCACTATCATCTGGTCCTGTCAGCCCAAACATGCACATGATCACAGCTGTGAAATGCATCTCATGCACCTTTGTGTAAAAGTTCTGCAGTTTGCCCTTGCTTGCTTTTCTGCAGGAGGCCGTCAAAAGGTTGGCAAGGTTGACTTCATAGCACAGCTTGCTTACCTCTTCTGCAGTGAATGGTGTCCTTTTGACCCTTGGATTCAGCTGATTGAACCATCTGCAGCAGACCCTCTTCTGTCAGACACAGATACCCCTGAACAGCTGCATGTTGTGTTCTTGTCCAACAACCATACCTGAGTCTGCAGCTTTTGCCGTTCCTAGGTGGGTCACTGTTCAACGTCTGTAGCCATTTCAGAAAGAACTACTCAGCCAATGCAAGCAAGTTTGTTAGCAGAAAACTGTCATGTCAGCAGTTCCCTCACCTGAGCAATGACAGACCAGTTGGCGGCGCCATAGGCTCGAACAAGCTGCTTGAGTCTGTTATCTTCCTGCAAGCATGCGGAGTGTGCGTCAAACGCCTGCTGTCCAACGTTGACTGTCTCCATCGGTTGTTGACGAGTCAGTTGAGGTGCACGTACCTCGGCTGACCAGGTCGACCTGCGAGCCAGAGGCATATTTGCATCTTCGCATTCGAGTTCGTAGTCGGTCTCCATTCTGAGCCGCGCGACGCCTGCTCAAGCGATGCAAGTCCGCAAAGGTTAAATGAAGCTGCATGGTCACCATGGTTGAGAGCGGTCTGGGATTCTGAAGCTGAACTAGATTCAAGCTTTTGCTTCAGCAACCTAACGACTGCTGTCACAGCCACTGGGTCTCATGTTATTGTCGCCTTTACTAGCAGACTGAGAGCATGCTGCAGTGCTCACCGTGTGTCAAGCATGGTTTGTACAGATGCACCACCTGGTGCGGTTCGGATTTGTTTGAGATGCATATGTTCGCATTGAGCTGCATTGCTGCAACACGTTCATGCATGATGGCACGCATTGCCCTGACACGCTTGTCAGCATGGCATGCACGTCATTTAGCAGCGGACCTCAGCATCTGATCACGAGTCTCCTCTGAGCAGCTGCAGCCCTAAAGTGACAAGATTGTGTGCATATGTACGCAATGCCATCACTTCAAGAGTGCCCTGTCAAGGAGCATGCCCACCTCGTGCATGATGCAGTGACTATCAGGGCTCGAGCAGCGTAACAAAGAGGAATTCAATCATGGTCACATCGTTGGTTTCATTTTTGGTTTCGGAGCCACGAGGCCCTCTACCGGTTGACGGCACAAGCGACACAAACATTTTGGGCGCCATTGATTGCGGTCAGAATGTGCATTCACACATGCAAGAGGTTTATCGGATGAGTGCGCTGCATATTTGTGGCACGTAGCGTGGTGCACGCCTGTTTGCTTGAGATGTGGAGTTTCACCAGTGTAGTACACGTCGACCGGCTCACGGACGCTGCACCCTTGCGCACTTCCTGTCAAAATTTGCCGCGTCAGGATTTGGCGAGTGTGTGGCTGACATCTGTTGCGGATAATGAATCGACGCAGCCCCTCACATACCGTGTCATACAGCCAGGACGACAAGTTTTCGGTTGACTGGGAGGCAGCCAGCCGCTGGCTCTTGTCAGAAGATGTAGACGTTCAGGTAAGCCGTGTGTTGCATTGCAGCGCGCTCAAGGTCGGGCTGACGATACGATGCATCGGCGTGAACGCAGTGGCAAGGAGCGTGGGTCCTGTACCATAACTTTCTTGTCAAGCCAGAGGATGTACTCGAGTTTGCCAAGTCGAGCAACAAACACAGGGAAGGAGTCATCAGCAACCTGCTGCAGCTATTGGCAGCACCAGATCCAAAGTCTCTATCGTTCTTCTTCTCAAGCTCGCAGCCCAGACCAAATGATCAGGCCACTGAAAAGTCGGCAGCACTGCAGCTTGTAGAGCAGACACAGTCAAGGGCTTTGCTATTGTGTATTCTGCTGCAGCTCAGCCTTGCAGACAGCTTTGCAATGAAATGGCAGCTTTATATTCTGAACGTGCTAGAGGTGCTGCTCCACTTTGCAACTCTGTCGTCTCTGCACCCAGCCGCAGATTGCTCTAAGCTTGTCAAGCGCCTCAGGCCAGATGTGCATGCCAAGGCGGTGGATTTGCACAGGTACACTCGCTGATCAAAATGGCTGCACGCTCTTCATCCTGCAATTTGCTGTCATGACGTTAATGCTGTTGTTACCTGCAGTTTGATTCCTCTAGCAATTGGCTGCATTTGTGAAGCCACAAACACACAAGGCTCCTTTCAGCGCTTGTTGAACAGATGCACATCAACGTCTCCAGCTGCATCAAGTCAGACGCTGACCGATCTTTTTCAGCTTGAATACAGTTGCTTGAACGCAATGCTGCGAGTGGTTAGACCACCAGCTAGTCTGTCGCACATGAAGCGGGTGCCCATATCAGGCTCTGGCAAAGGCATTGATACACGGAGGATTGAGGGACGACGCGTTTCCAGAGTATCACACATTTGCAGCTGTGCAGCAGTCTGTACATTGTATTGCCTTCCAGACATGGCCATGGACTGATGCAGTTTTGGAAGAAACAGCCAACTGTGTCTGACTGGTTGTCTTCAAAACCATATCGGGGTGAAGCACAACAGTCGGCTGATCCAAAATGCACAACTACGTCGCCAGCATTACAGTCTGCAGCTGCAAGTTTCCCAAATTGGCCAATTGTCGGTGCAGTGGCTGTGATCGCAGTTGCTGCTGGATACCTTATAGGCCGCAAGGCCGACACATTGACGCTGAACATGGACTAAATGTTGAAATGCTCATTTTGGGTTTTGAAAGCTCTTGCTCTAAGCATGCCAGGCTGAACTGTACCATGTTGGAAACCGACGGACGATAAAGCAGGCAAGTGTTTGACATGTACTGTTGCGTACACAGCATGTTGCCAAGACTCCTGCTTGTCACGCATGTGTGCTTGCTGATAGCAGCCAGTAATATGCCTGCCCAATGTCAGCACAAGTTCTTGAAGCTTCAGGCAGGCCTGTCATTAACACACAAGCAGACTTGCCAGAAAACTTGCTGGTGCTGCTGCATGCCCAGACCTTTACGCTTCAAAATCTGAACCTTCACTGCCATCATCAAGGCTGATAACATCACTGTCTTCCTCGTCAATGTCAATGTAGGACTTCTTGGCAGCAACAGCAGCTCGTCTGGGCGCTGCTCTTGCCCGGGGTGCCACCTGTACATCTTCGTCCTCACTCTGCAGCATGCATTGTGCACCAGCCTCAGATTCCTTGCATAAGTACCAGTCAAAGCCAGCAACAAATAACATAGGAGTCACACGGAGGCTGTGTTACTCACCAAGTGCAGTGTTCTAGCAAACAAAACGGCAAAAGTATAGGTTTTGAAGGCTTCAGTGTTGTGCCAAACGTAGTAATAGCCTGTTCTTGCGCGCCTTCAGTAAGTTTCGAGACACTCACGTCTGAGTTCTGAGCAGCAGATGACTGCGAGGCCATGACAGGGCGGTCAGAGACGCCAGCCAGGCGGCTCTTGCTGGCTCCTGAGTCCTTGTTGAAAGGAGATGGCCGCATGCGCCGCACCTTGCCCTGCACAACATACAAGGCGCTGTCAGACTTGTACATTGCTCTGCATGAGCCCGTATGCACAACAGCAAACTTTGCCAGCTGCAGATGTGCATGACATGGACAGAGTATGCTGGGCAGATGATAGCAGAAGTCAATTCGAACACACAACATTTGCAGGGCATGTAGCTTTACAGCATCAAGCCTGCCACTGTGGAGAAGGTACTACCTATACCTGCGCTTAGTGCAATGGAGAGCAGCCCCTTTGAGGTTACAAACTCATCGCGGTGGTGTGACTGCACTGACCTTGGGCAGGACTACAGGTGAGGCAGGTTCAGGCTCATTGCTAGCACTCACCAAGAGCAGCATACAATGCAGCGTCTGTCCTGCCCAAGGCCAAGGCAGAGAGCTCCAGCAGTAAGCCAGATTTGAATAAGCAAAGCATGGAGAGCAGTCCTGGTGGGCTGATCGCATTCTCCAGATGGCATGCCTGTACTGATCTTCGGCAGCGCTACAAACGAGGCAGCTTTAGGCTCATTGCTACAGCCAAGCTCAGCTCAGCTTGAGCATGCAGCGTCTGCCCTGCCTAACGAACAAAGCAGAGAGCTCCAGCAGTAAGCAAGTGCTCAACAAGCAAAGTGATCTGCATAGAGAGCAGTTCTGCTGGCTTGATGAAACCGACCAGATGCCCTGCCTGTACTGACCTTGGGCAGGACTACAGGTGAAGCGGCTTCAGGCTCATTGCTACCGCTGACCTCAGCTTGAGCAGGCTGCTCCTGGCTGGCCTTGCTGAAGCCCAGCTTGCCTTGTTGCAGTTTGCGCTTAGCCACAGCCTTTGCACCATCCCCTGCACAGAAGGAATGCAAGCAAAGGTTGCACTCTTCCTCTTGTCGTACAGATGCAGGCGTTGATGCCGTGATGTTGATGCCATGGTGGCTGATGATTGCTTGTCAGTCAGGTATGAGTAAAGCAATATATGCTACTCTATACTCTATTCCACCTTGTGTATCGGTGAGCACAGGCTCAGAGTGATTGGGTGATGCAAACACCGTCGGCAAACAAACACTGATGTCATACCCGGAGCAGGAGCAGCAGGGGGCTTGCTTTTGGTGGCAGCAGCTGCCCTTGGTTTGCTGGCTTTGGTTGCCTTGGCAGCTGCTGGGGCTGGTGAGCTCACATCATCATCGCTCACCACTACCTCTTCATCACTGCACACATCACAACCCTGGCTTGATATTTTACTCAAATGAAAAACCAAGAAAAGAATCTGTTTAATCTTTTGATCACTGATGTGCTGGTGGTGACCAGTTGTTGCGTCAAAGTTACCTTGAGCAGCGGCATATTCAACGCCTGTTTAAGACGACAGGGTGCTGGTGTCAGCTAGACATGCTGGTAGGCATTTGGGTATACGCTGGCCAGAAGCAGGCCAGGTTCCTGATCGCAATATTACAGCAGTCAAGCGCAATGCTGAATGCTCACAGATGCCACATTCTGGCACAGGTGCCATCTGAGTATAGTCCAAACCCTGTCTTAAAATGGCTTGTTTTCAGCATCATGGCAAACATCATGGTAGGTAGTATGGTCAGCATCACAGTGAGCAGGTCTGAGAAGTGCAGCGCATGTGCGTCCTGTTGTAACAATTTTGCAGCAATCAGCAGTGTGAGCAGGTGGGGTCTGACCTGTCAACCAGGTCCACATAGCTGGCAGCTTTCTTGGCAGCTGCTCTTGCTGGCTTGGCTGGCTTTGCTGCAGCTGCCGTAGACCTGACAGCACTTGATGATTTGCTACTTTGTGACTTGCTGGACTCCACCTTCAAGCCAGTCATGCGCCCTGCATGCCAGCATGCAGTCAAAGTTCCTTTGACTTTTAGGTCATATGAAGGTGGTGTGTGGATGCATGCAAGGGGCAAGCTGCTGTTCTATGGCAAGTCTGAGATTTGCAATGCTGCTGACACAATGCCAAGCAAGACTACTGAACTGAAAAATGTATTGTGTCATGTTCACAGCACCGCAAGTGAGAGTGTCACATTGACGTGTGAAGGCGTGTGGCAACACCCATTTAGCATAATGATTCATTGTTGCTTTCAATACTTTGAAGCATCAATGACTATCATTGAAGGCTCATGGGGATGACAGCTTGCCTGCTAGTCTGTCTACAAGGGGCACAGCTGCATCGTCTGTGAGGTCAACTCCTGAGCTGAGCACTGCAGCAACGGTATCCACATCCTCATCTTGCTGGCTGGCCGCTGCAGGCTCACTGGCTGAAGGCCCTGCCATGTCCTCATCTTCAGTCTTGACCACGGCCTTTTTGCTGGGCCCACGCTTTGTTGCACCGGAAGCTGCTGGTAGGACAAGACTGCAGACAAGCATGTCATTTCCTTTGGTACAACTTCAGTCTTGATTGCTGCTGCTGCCTTCTTGCTGGGACCGCGCCTTGGTGCACCGGAAGCTGCTGGCAAAACAAGACTGCAGACAAGCACGGTCATGCAGGTTGCAGTTTCATGATGATTCGGTACACAGTATTCTCAAGGCAGGCAACAGACACAGCTCACATAATCTTTGCTGCACACATATTTGCACACAGTCTGTAAAGAAGCACTGGCTCAGACAGTATTGGACGTGACATTGTTGCAAAGCGTCATGCAGCAAGTTGCTGAAAAAGGGTGTATGAGTAGTGATGCTGTCACAAGGTAGCGTAGTAGCCTGTACCTGGGCGCGGGGGGCTCAATGACGTTTGCACTAGGCTTTGGCGGAGGTGCAGCTGCTGCTAGCTGCTTCTTGCCCTTGCCTTTCTGCATCCATGCACACAGCACTCAGACATGCCTTTGCCAGCATAGCGTGCAAAGCACTTGTCGCTGTACTTTACAATAATGCAAGTATTGCAATATACTACATCAGGTGTCTGAAGTACAGTAGAGCAGGCTGCATTGGCAGGTGGGGTTTGAGGAGAAGCACTACATAATTCAAGGCAGACTGTGTTGACAGGCAAGATGGAGCAGAGGCAGTGGTGCAGGCGAGTTACCTTAGGCTTGACGTTGAACTCTTCCTCGCTGCCTGATATGTCCTCACTGCCCGAGTCAGCCTTGAACTTCTTGGCTTTGCCTGCCTGCTGGTCAGCAACATCTAAGCTCAGACATCTATACAAGTAGCAACAATAAAGAGTAACGGAAATTGACAGCATGACAGACTCTGGTCAGCCACACTCAAGCTCAGACACTTTCAAAGCTGGCAGCAAAACACAGCAACTGAACTTGACAGCATAACAGACTTGAGCACTTGCAGGATGAGGGTGACTGCATGCCATTGCCAGCATTACCTTGCCAGGCTTCTTGCCATTGTTGAGGAGGGCTCTGCGCTGCTGCTCGCTCAGCTTGGCTGCAGTCAACCACACTTGGGTCAACACTTGTTGACAGAAGCTAGCACTCAAGCAAGCACTGCTGTCAGCACTGGTTGCCACAGCACTGTATGTCGCCGTGAGCAGTGCAAGTCCTTACAAGCAGTTTTGACTTGGTGGCATTGATCTAGGCCAGAACACAAGGTGCAACACTGTCAAAACAAGATGCTGACATGCTGCATCAGGTGCTGAGCTTGTGCAGTGGTGACAGTAAGAGTGACCAGCCTATGCAGGCCATGCATGGTGGCTGTCTGTATGCAAACATGGGCATGATCTTGTGCTCATGAGTCCAGCAGTGAGTGCAAAGTATGCATGCAGTACCTGAGTGCAAAAAATGCATGCAGCACCTGAGTGCAAAAAATGCATGCAGCACCTGAGTGCAAAGTGTACATGCAGTACCTGAATTGGCAGCCTCACCAGCTTCCCATGCTTCATAAGCCTCCAGGAAGGCATCCAGGTCTTGCTGGTAGAGCTGCTGCGCAGTGGTGTCATGCAGGCGCGCCACCTCAGCCTGCTGGGCAGCTGCTTCTGCCTTCAGCTTCTCCACCTGCACACCCATCATCAGTAAATCACTAGACTTCACGCATGCATACACACGAGATAAACGCATACTAGTTGGGTTCAGAGGCCTCGCTAGGTATGTATAGTCACCAAGCGACTGCAACCTCTTTAGACGCACTGATCAAAGGTGTCACCGAGTCCATTAGGGCATCAGCAATTGTCTAAGAATAGGCAGCCTTGCAGCTAGTGGAAGAAGCAGTGCTTCTGTGCAGACCTAATACGTAACGTGCAATACATAGTACGCAATGTTTAACACGCCACATGCAATACATTGGCATCAGCACTTACTGAGCATGTACTTGAGCGCGTTAGTCACAAGAAGTATGATGACTCACTGCCCAACGCTATTGAACACTGCACTGCTTTCACTTATGATGCACAATGTGCTGACACTGAGCAGACATTGGCCAGAAGAAGAAGAAGAGGGTTTTGCATGCTTGAGCCAGCTAGCAAGGCTAACGGCATCTGCCGCTCAATCACAATGGCTGTGCTGTCCATTAGAGAAATAATCACCGCAGGTTGTGAAGCTGAGAAGAGACAGTGATGCTTTGAGTAAGTTAGCTGTTGAACAGAGTGGGCATGTGCACGCTCGAAAAGGCAACTAGCTGCAAGATATCTAGTGGGAGGATCAACATGCCTACCTTTTCTACTGTCAGGTTGTGGATGGGCATGCTGAGCAGGTAGTCATATGAGAAGCCTGTGGTGTCTTCAATGCTGTCCTGGCTAGGTGGTCCTGTCAAGGCCTACACACAAGACACATGTCATCAGCAGTCAGCAACACCACCTGCTGCCAACAAGCCATGCAACATGCCTTAGTTGCCAGCACAATGCTCTTCTAGAATGCCCTTGATATTTCAATGAAATCATGCCTTTGCCAAATCGCATGCAGTTTCTGCGTCAGTTGACGGTTAACAATTCAGGCATGCATGTGTGCAGGCATGCATACAGACGTGGCCAACATGAGGTAGTGGATCTTTCAGGCTGCAAAACTGCGAAGTGCAGACAACAGCTTGTAGTGACAGTGGCTCACTGTGGCTCCTCTGCTAGGCATCTTGTCATAGCCATCACTGGCCAGCTGGTCCTCAATGTCTGCCCTTTTGCGGTTGCTGATCTTCATCTTGCCAGCCACCACAGCCAGGATGAAGCGCATTTTGTTGTTGCAGCGCATCTGCTCAAACTCAGCAGCCTGCACTTGCAGAACTTGGTTCACACTGCAAGCGTTTGGTTTCAGGAGCTACTTGTGACAAATTAGTCTGTTCATAAACACAGCAGCAAAGGGCTCAGGCAATAATGTTGATCTCAGCGCATCATCTTGCCTGTAAGTAAGTATGCTAAAGGCTGCATGTGGAAAACCAAAGTGACTGTGGAAATTCTGCGTGGCAATGCACACAGTGTGTGCCAACTTGCTTGCAATGGCTTTGCAGCAAGCTTGCCTGAATGAGGAAAGCATGGCGCTTGTGGTAGAACTGCATCCTGACGTCAAAGAACTCCAGCAGGATGTCTTGTGGTGTCTCATACCGCTTGATCAAGCCATCTGCCCCAAATAGCATCATGTTGCCTGTACTGCAATCAGTCCTGAAGTGCAACTGTTGCTCAAAGTCCATTGTCGCTGCCTCATCATACAAGCAGACTGTCATGCTCAGTACAGCATTGTCACTGTCGAGTGTCACTATTGCTGCATATGAAAAGGCAAATATGCAAGGTGACCTGCTGCTCAAGACACTTAGGCATTGATTCACACCCAATCTGTGAGTCAAAATACTGAGAATATGTGAACTTTCAATCATGTCAGGCGCCCTATGGTGCCCATTGGGTAGATTGCAGGGTGATGTTGCTTTTTGCATGAGTGGGATTTGAGAACCAGTGTGGCATCACGCCAGGGCACAGAACATGTTGCAAGGATAACAGCGCACCAATGGAGGCTTTGCCAACAAGCTTGAGCTTCTGGTGAGGGCCGCTGCCAGACAGCACCTCCTGCAGCTTTCCAGATGTGAAGAAGAGCTGGAAGTGCACTTCGGTGTCAGTGTGGTACTCCTTGTACTCCTGCGCAAGATAAAAAGGTGATATGGTACTCGTTGTGTTTCTGCACACAGTACAAGCACCAAAGGCAATCATGCTGCATCTCATTGTTTTTGACCTGCTTGTGGCCTTCAACGACCACACTGATCTGCGGGGCGCATCAAGCTTTTGATCAACCAGAGGAGCGGTAGTGCCTTAGATGCAGCTACACACAGGGGTGGTTCTTGGGCAGTGCAATCTCCGACTGCAACACTGTGAGTGCTTTGACTTGCATGTCGACCGTTCCTCGGGACACAAGCTTTATGCTGTGAGCCATGTTTCACAAGAGCATTGTTTGCAAATGTGATTGTGTGCTTAAGCAGTGAGCAGCTGAGGTCTTTGCTTGCACAGCTATTACCTCCAGCAAGGCAGGCGCCTGTTTATCTTCTGGCTTGATGAGCGTCTCCAGGAACTCCTTGTAGTCCTGAGTCCACTTGCGGATAGGCAGCTCCGTCACCTCCAGGGTTGTGGCATCCCGCTGCAACACAAGCCCTCACTTTACATCACAGGGTGAAACAACACTCAATGAACGCAGCTGGCTTTTGCAGCGAGACTGGCTTCTTTTGAGGTTCGAATCACTGCACTCTACCAACTTTGACAGATCTGTCTGTTGCCACCCAGAAATTGTGCATTTGGAGCATTGCCAGCCACAGAAGCATACATGCCTTCATCAAGGCATGCTTGAAATGCCCTATTGTGCATCAAACAGTCAGCTCTGCTCATCATGTTCTTCTATAGACAGGCCATGTAACAGGTGTTGTGGTTGCTGTTGGCTGATCAATGTGTCGACGTGTCGATGCGTCAACATGCAGTGATTGCTTCCAACCATAATATGCATACATCAGGATGTCCCTATAGACAGTGTCCTTACAAGCTGGATGTGCTGTACCTGGGAGACCACACCGTTGAGGGTGTATGACTTTCCAGCAGTCTTGGAAGGCACTTCCATGATGGTGCCACTGAAGCCTCTGTACCAAGGCTGCATCTCCTCAGGTTCTTGCCCATTCAGCATCCTCTTCATGTTCTTCACCAGATCTCTTGGATTGTAGTTGGGAATGGATGTGCTCCAGCCAGTGCCAATGCCTTCTGCCCCATTGATCAGCACCAGTGGCAAGATTGGCATATACCTGCAGTTGCACACTGAGATGAGATCACGACACGAATGCCGCTGACTCTTGGATTATCATTGGGAATGAGTGTGCTCCAGTCAGTGCCAATGCACTCTGCCCCGTTGATCAGAACCAGTGGCAGGATTGGCATATACCTGCAGTTGCGCATTGAGATGAGAACATGACACGAATGCCAATGCCTCTTGGATTGTGATTGGGCGTGAGTGTGCTTCAGTCAGCGCCAATGCAGGCTGGCCTGTTGATCAGCACCAGCGGCAGGAATGGCGTATACCTGCAGAAGCACCATGGCATGCAAACAGCCACAAAATGCTGTAAATTTCAACATCACTTTCTCAAAGTAGTCCCTGCTAATACCACTGGCGACCACGCTGTGTCTCGTGTGATAACAACTTCATGCAATGTGAGCTTTGGTATACATCCAGTGCAGCATGGGATGGCTGCAGTGTTGGCATAGGTTTTGCTTTGGCTCACAAGTATAAAGTGTAGCATGCTCATGCTGTAAAAAGCTGGGGCAAAGAATGGCCTGCTTACCATTCTGGCTCGATCTGCTGGCCTTCCTCATTGAGGTAGTTCAGCAGGCGATCATCAGTACCGTTGAAGAGGTGACGTGTGAGGTTGGTCATCCTGGTGAAGATGTACCTTGCACTGGCACTGTCCTTGCCACCCTGTAATCTGGTGCCAAACTGACCTGCATAAGCAATTTCACCGTCTATGTTACAACTCCCATCAAAGTTGAGATGTTTTGCATCCTGAGGTCTGCCTAGGGCTTGCTTGAATGCTCACACCAACAGCTATTTGATGCATCCTGCACGCACTGTCAAGCATTCAGCCCTCTGTGCTTTGCTTCGTGCCTGCTCATGGAATATGAGGATGAAAGTGCTTCTGTAGCTGTTGGCAGAGTAATACCAGCCTTTAATTTCTGATGATCTTGGCCGCACATTCAAACACACCTCACTGGGTAAGCACCTGCTCCTGCGTGGGTGAGAGCATAGTGCTGATTGGAGAGCATAGTGCTGATTGGAGAGCATACCTTCTGTTGCTTCATGTATGCATGCATCAGGCATGCACAAACTGCCTTTATACATGCCTCAGACACCATATGCAAAGCATAGGCTGAAGTCAAGTATGTTTGCAGTGCTACAATCTGTTACCGCACACCTAAGACGCCATATGCGAAGCACAGGCTGAAGTGAGGCAAAGTTGAACTGCACCTGAGGGGTACAGGAGGTTAATGTTGTTGCTGCCCACAAAGTTCTGTGCCATGCCCACAATGGTGGAGGTCAAGCTGACATCTCCGTGATGGTATGCAGAGTGTTCTGAGACGTACCCTGCCAGCTGACTCACCTGCAATGCAAAACAGGTCTGAGTACTGCTTGCTTACAGTGATGCTTGTGAGTGCAAATGCACATCACGTTTTTGCCTAGGTTGCACATCCCTCAAGTTGTCTGAGGACCGATGGACATGCACGGGGTTGCGCATCAATGGGTACACGCCTGACTTGATTGATGGGGGTTATTTGCACATGCATGGCAGCTGAGATTGTTACACACCTTGATGTCTTTGTTGAGGTTCCGCTTGAAGCACCCAAACAGGATCTTCCTTTGTCCCGGCTTGAGGCCATCTAGCATAGAAGGGATGGATCGCTCCAGGTCAGCTCTTGAAAACAGGATCAGCTCCTGTTGACAGCAAGGTCATGTCAACAAGTTGTGCACAATGGGCACCTTCTGCATTTTGTTGCTGCAGAAAGACTCAACTTCAAAGATATTTGACCATGTAGTGAACATGAAGTCTTGCAGCATCATGCGGTGGACGGCAGCTGCTGTTCTGTGGCAGGTCAATGGCTGTCATGCTGCAGCTTGAACGCCAACAAGGAATGCATGAGCATCAGCAGCTTGCCTTATTGACAAAGTCTGTGTATGATATGTCCTTGGCTGTATGGTCCAGGTATGTGCCAGGCACAAATCCTCGCAGCCAAGCTTTGCGCTCTTCAATCTTCTTCCTGCTGAAGGCCATCTCCAGATTGACACCATCCTCACCACCTACAGCAAACAGTCAGCCTGTTAATCAGACAATTGCATAGGTGCCAGTGGCTACTGGTACAAGCAGCAGCACGTATGCAGCCTACCAAAGGCCCTGCGAGCGGCTTCTCAGCTTGCTCATGCTGACAAATGCCACAAGCAGAAACTGTTGACTGGTAGCATCTTGCAGTCACAAGACATGCATCGTAATACTCCACTGCAAGGCCTGCAGTGCAGTGGCCTTTTGTCACTCACGGAGCTGTCTTGTGTGCAGTGAGTCTCAAATGCACATGGTACAGGAACCTTACTGGCCCAGACAAAGGTCTTGCGGTGCTCCTCAATGTCAGCAAAATATTCTTTGGCTTCCTCCCTAGTG
Source organism: Trebouxia sp. TZW2008 (assembly GCA_002118135.1). Taxonomy (NCBI): domain Eukaryota; kingdom Viridiplantae; phylum Chlorophyta; class Trebouxiophyceae; order Trebouxiales; family Trebouxiaceae; genus Trebouxia; species Trebouxia sp. TZW2008. The sequence continues at coordinate 32,050 of BDIU01000213.1, forward strand.
GAGGTACCCAGCCCTTTGTAGTACTTGATGTCCCAGCCAGAGGTGTTGGTGGTGTCCTTCCACATCTCATACTCAGGCATGGTGTAGAAAGCCAGAGTCTGCCTGCCCTTGCGAGCCTGCAGGGTCAGTTTCCGTGTAAACAGCTTGGTGATGGGCAAGGTTTAGTCCATACTGTCACTATGTGTATCATCAAATTTTGCAGGAAGGCTTGCACATACTGATGTGCTTGGGCCCTGTGTTGTGATGAGATAAATGCACAAGACAGAGATGCTCAGCCACGGTCAGAAAGCCATGCACAGTAGGCATGACAGTACATTAGTCAGGCAGCAGCTGTGGCACTGTCCTCAAAGCGGTCTCCTCAGACTGTCACAGCTTGCAATATGGCGAAGCAGTAAGGATTGTCAACAAGGTCAGAATCTCACGAGCCTCTTGTCTGTCACGAATGTGCTATCACAGCTGGGCCAGATGGAGAACAGGCACCTTGATGACGGGTGTGATGAACTCAATAAGGAACCCTGGCAGCTTCATGAGGGATGGGTAGAAGGTGTGGAAATAGTTCATGATCAGACCCTTGATGTGTGAACCATCGTGGTCCTGGTCAGTCATGATCATCAAGTGACCGTACCGCAGCTGCTTCACATCTGTGTACACCTGCATCAAGGTAGCAGCATGCCATTAAAGTATGCCTTAGCTTGACTGCATGCGCATTTGTGGCAGCAACAGCTGCATTTGTCACAAAAAGCACGGAAGCTGGCCAACAGTGCAGTGATTTGTGGTGATGCTGCCAACACACTGCCAGAGAGCTGTCAGCGTTGAGAAAGTGTTGAGTGCTGCCAGCAAGGCAAAGGGTAAAGTCAGCTTACCTTGCCATGCTGTAGACCCATGATCTGCTTGATTGCTTGAATCTCTGCATTAGCAGTAATCTGTGCAGCACTAGCGTCTCTGACATTGAGCAGCTTGCCCCTGCAATACCAGGGCTTTAGTTAAGCCTATTAATGCAGGTGCAGCGCTCCATTGAAGAGCAGCTTGCAGGTTGTCAGCCAATCAGAGAGGTAAGCACAATGACAACATGGTGAGTGAAGGCATTGCTTGATGCAGTGACTGCGCGTATTACTAAAAAAATTGTCATTACCATTGCAGTCAGCATGCGTGTCATTGTTGTCACACCGAGAATGTCACTATATCAAGGTCATTGCAACAAGGAAACACTGTAGCGTCTTTTTGGGTATGTGTGAAGGGGTCTGTCAGACCTGAGTGGAAAGACGCCATAGCTGTCACGCCCAATGACAGCCAAGCCAGCCACAGCCAATGACATGGCTGAGTCACCCTCTGTCAAGATCAAAGTGCAGTCCTCTGAATGCTTTGTGCCAGCATTATTGGCATCATTCAGCTTTGGCAGACCTGCATCAAGCATGCTGTTAGTAATTGTAACGCAAGCTGCTGGGCGAGACTGCAGAGCACATTAGTACATGCTGCACATGTCATCTTCTTGAAACCTGCACAACTGCCAGACCCTCTACAGCAGTATGGTGACCCCTATGGTGACTTGTATGGTGACTTGTATGGTGATTAATATGGGGACTTGTATGATGACTTATATAGTGATCGGTGTGATGGCTTGTCATTGTGAGAGGTGTACATCAAGGCAGACCTCTGATACGACTGCGCTTGGTACCATCAGTCTTGGCCAGCTCTTTGTTCTGCTTCAGATTGGCAAACTCTAAGATCTGTTCTTTGACCAGCCCTTCTACCTTCTTCAGCAGAGTCTCGGGGATGACAGGCTTGGACCCAAAGGCAGTTGACCGTAGCGTCAGCGTCTCTTTGGTCTGCAGTTGAAAGCATGCTCTTTATGGTTACATTGGAATTTTTGACAAGCTCACACTGAAGCCCCAACATGTTTCAGACCACATGCCTCTTGCAAACTCAGCTGCCAGTGTACAGAAGCTCAGTGCTTGTATGATGAGAGCACGCATGTCAGGCAGCAAGCCAATGCATGGACCCTGAGTGCACTGCATTTCTGGTGAAATGCAAAGATTGTTCACATGACAATGTAAGCCATCTTCATACCTGAGAGTCGAATGTTGGGTTGGTGATGGTGGAATTGACAAACACCCAAAGGTAGTTCTTGACCATGAAGGGGCGGACCTCCAGCTTGGCACTTTTGTTCTTGCCCTTACCACTGTTCTTGGTCATGTTGTCAGCAAGGGTTCTGCAGACAGGAGATGGAAATGTCAGCTGTCTCAGTCAACAGGCAAGCGAACTCGAACAGCTTGAGGGGTCTGAGCTGGAGACCATTGGCAGACATGCAGAAGTATTGCAGCTTGCCAAAACCCAAACACAAACAGAAAAATTGCAGAGACCAGCAAGCAAAAATTCATCAAACAGGCTTCTCGTCTCAGAAGGTAGACTTACTTGCAGATCTGATTTGCAAGGAGGTCCACATGTGTTCCGCCTTTGACTGTGCAGATGGAGTTGACAAAGCTGACCTGCAAGCAGTCATACTTGGTTGCTGCAACCAGCACTTGCTTATACGGCTGTCATCATTGTAAGCTGACAAGCCACAAAGCCTTTGGCAAGATACAGCAGAGAGTTATGCATTACTGCAATAGGGTCATGATATCAGGTGATGACCTGGGGCAATCAAGCAAAGGAGATGAGACCTACCTGCTGGAATTGCCCTTGCTCAGCAAGGCTGATGCAAACCTCCCATCGCTCCCCTAGCTTTTCATATACTCTAGGGCTGCCAGTACCAAGGTAGAGATTGACATAGTCTTGGAAAGTTTTGACTGGCAGCTTCTCACCATTGAGATACACCTGCAAGGCCAAGTGGCATCATGGCAATGCTATGCATGCAGGAGCTGCATGCTTGAGTTTTCTGCATGCAGCACGTGACTCCAGACATTGCACACCAAGAGACTCCACTTGTTGCTTGCATGACCTGCAAGACATGTAGCGCTTGGCAATGCAGTTCAAGCCACTTAGCTGCTGCACAGCATGTCATTGTTGTTTGCAGCAATTGCGACAATCAACATACAGGTATAATACAGGCTGACAGCCATAGATGTCACCTTGACAGTCTTGCCAAGAACACCCGCCATATCATAGACACGCTTCCGCATCAGCATGACCACATGCTCCTCCAGACTCTCCATACCAAACTTGGCCAGATCTGGACTGAATGTGATCGAGGTCCAATTATCTGTTGCTTTGCAGCTTGTAATCTTTGGCTCGCTTTTCTTGCTCATATTGCTGTTGAACACCTGCAGCAGAGACAGTAAAAGTCTCATTCAGCTCTGCTTTTGCAACGCAGTGAGTGCATACTGAGTTGACTCAGTCAACATGGCTTTTACCTGTTTGTATCTACGGCCTCTCTGGCCATCACAGGTCTCTACCACAAACTCTGTGGAGAAGATGTTGGTTAGCTTGGCGCCAAAACCATTTCTGCCACCAGTTACCTAAAAGCAGCATTGCATGTCAGGCCTTTTTTGATGGGTCAGTCTCAGCCTGTTCACCTGGTCTCACAGTAAGAAGGTGCTGCGTTTACCTTTTGCTCATCATCATTGTAGTTGGAGCTGGTCAGCAAATGACCAAATATCAGCTCTGGTACGTACACTTTCTCCTCCTTGTGTATCTCAACCGGAACACCATCACCATTGTTCCAGACGCAGATCCGGTTGTCCTCCTGATGGAGCACAGAGCTGTTGGTGCCAGCATGTGCTAATGAATGCTTCAGAGTTGGCTGTTGTTTCACTTTTCCTTGAAAGACACATGTTGATCATGAGACTTACCGCTGAAATGTCAACCTTCAAGGTGTCCATTTTGGGATCTCGGACCTTGTTATCTGCTGCATTGACTAGAATCTCATCAAATATCTTGTACAGACCTGGCGCATATGTGATGTCCTGCTGCACAAGCTGCTCTCCATCCTGCACCCAGAGCTTATCTTCCTTTTTCTCTGTGCTGCCTATGTATGTATCTGGGCGCAGCAATATGTGCTCCAACTGTGACTTTTTCTGGTAGATGTCTTCAATGGCCTTAGCGCGCTGTACGTTTGCACTGTTTGATGGCTGCAAAGCCTTCGTGCCTTTGGCAGCTTGTGTGTCTTGCATAGCCTGCACCCAAGAAGGACAGCTTGTGACGCAGCAGCTGCGCGATAAAAGCATGCGTGTGGGCTACATGAATGCCCGCTGGTGGCCCAAAAGTCGTGACTGCGACGCGACTATGCTCAGCACAGAGTTTGACCTAAACACAGTGATCACAGTGTGCACCGACCTGACTCGACATGTTCTCGACGTCTGAATCCATTGGGAGCAACGTTGGCAACGTGCAGATGTCAAGCTGCAATGACTCTCCGCCTCACAGGAGTGGGCCGTGAACGCAGTCACCGGTAGGTCAAGCACTCACGCAAGTGCACGTTGACTGCACAGCTTGTATTGCCGTTCGTACCGCAAACACAAATTCGTGCAAAACCTGCAAGCTTTGATCGATGATAGCAGCTTTTATCGCACACCCTTGAGGCTAGTTCTATCGGCGCAGTGCCCATCGACCCATTTAATTCAAACTTTGTGCTGGTTTTGCACGCAGTTGCACGTACAGCGTAATTTGGTGCGCCGGACAGCGTATCACACAGTCGCACAGCCGGCAGCACATGTCTTTGACAGCTGGCAGAAGTGGAACACGCGCTGACTCACGCTGCCAGCTCGGATTCCTGGCAGCTGCACCCTGCGGAGGTATGCCTTGAAGATCCTTCTCTTGCCTGGCAAAGACATTCGCGCCTAACTTCCACCTGTGTCGATAACTTGCGCAAGCTTCCGTCTTTCTTCAACCTTCTCAAAGCTCAACACACTAGCAATGACAGGCGAGCCAAGCAGAGTACGTGACAAGCCGTGTCGTGCTGCAAAACATCTCATCAGAATGTGCTGCACCATCGCTGACTTCCTGTCTTGCGCTGTAGGCCGGCGGTAACGCCAAGTCCACTGCAGGCTCCATCAAGGAGAACGTCGGCGGTCTTGTCTCTGACCAGTGGGCCGCAGAGGGTAAGCAAGTCGCTTGACCTGCCACATGCGCATCTGGTCATCACTAGTCGACTTACTCCGTTGTTCACTTGCAGGCAAGCAACAGCGCAAGGAAGGCGACGCTGAAGTTGAGGCAGCTAAGGTATGACGTCGCATTCGCTTTTGCTGTCACTTTTTACCGCGTTCCCCGTGCAGCTGATCACAACTTTCCTTCATTTGCAGACCAAGGGTTACGCCGAGGGCGCAGGTGACTCTTTGGCAGGCGGGTTGAAGAAGAACGTCGCCAAAGTGACCGGCAACGATGCCAAGCAGGCCGAGGGTAAGATTGCAAGAACGCGCTCAGCTAGGCTCAAGTGCTCAGTGGTCGACAGCATTTCAGTGTGCTGCTGTACTGTCAAACTGAGAGCACTTCTGTGGTGTTGCAACTCGTTTGTGGTGCTGCAGGCGAGGCGAGGCAGGCCAAGGGTGACACCAAGAAGGAGATTAACAAGTAGACTCCTGAAGCTGAATGAACCTGTCTTCTATGAATGTTGCTTTAGCCCTGCAATGACTTGAGATGTTCTGACATTATAAGATTTCCTTAGTCTTGTAAGGTCTTGATTTGGCTGAGGATGTCACATTCATCTTCACACTCTGTCATCAAATTTTGTAATGTGCTGGCCACTATATTTTGCAGCTGCTGTTTGCAGCAGCCAGTGTGACATGCATATGCAGTCTACTTGAAAGACAATTGCATGTGAATGCAATGAGTGATTGTGTGTGTGCAACATGTTGACAATGATCACTCTCCATTCCACATATTTCACATATCATGTCCAAGCACTGCATGTCATTGAACAGCGATGCAGAATTGATGTGGTGCAAGTGTTGGTGTGTTGTTAGTTTGTATCAGGCCCAGTCAGGCTGTGAATGACGGGTGCAGTACCAGTCGGTGTAATTTTGATATGCTCCAATCCTGGTCTTCGGTTTGCAGCACACCTTAAGGCAGGCATGCTATGAAATTCAGCTATGCTCGCAATGCTTGTGTTTGTGCCCCACTATATTGATGAAATGTGCGAATTAGACAGAAGTCTTGTTCACCAAGCATGAATATGTTCCACATGAAATGTCAGGTTGCATTGCTCCAGTCACTTTGGGTGCAAGGACATGCATCATTACATGCAATGCACAGCACACCCCCTGACCTGAGTACACCTGCAGCTTACAGAAAAGTAAGTACTGCTGGAAAGTATTAATCTCGGCCTCACCCACGAACGTTTTTGACTATGCTTGGTCGGTGCGCAAACAGGGTTCCGACGCTGCTGCACTGCGGGCGGTTGCATGCTTGTTTTGGTGCAATCGACACCACATCGCAAGTGGGCTCCAGCTACATCGTCGCAAACCCGCAAGACCGCGGTGAACATTTGTCCACAGCAGCGGGCGCAGCAGTCCGCACGTCAGGTCAGCTGCAGTTCAGGTGCTGTCCACGTTTGTCTTGATCCCAAGCTGAACGTGTGCTGTTTATAAGTGCTGTTGACCCGAGAGAGCTGTTGTTACAGTGAGCAGAGCGGTGCTAAAGACACCAAGCTTCAGCCCCAATCCATCAATCCTGCAGAAGTTGCAAAATTTGCTGCACTTGCCAATGAGTGGTGGAATCCTCAAGGCGCATTCAGACCATTGCACGCCATGAATCCTGTGCGCTGTAAATTCTTGAGAGAAGCGCTGTGTCAATGCTTCCAGTAAGCCTTTTGAGCATATCCTACATCAGAAAGTGCTGCTTTCCAACCGCCAGTCAGTGTTTTGCTGAAGTCGCTTTGCTTTGGTTAATATCTCCAGAAACTCCTTTGCCCAAGATATAAGAGTTGCTTTGTGCCAAGTGCAGATTGAACCCCCAGCAGGCTGCACCTTTCAAAGGCCTGTCCTTTTTGGATGTCGGCTGTGGTGGAGGCATCCTGACAGAGGTTTGTTCCTAATACTGCGTCTCATTTGGCCTGATAGCAGATCAAGCCAAATCATGCTTGCATTTGCTCAAGCACGCCAAGCATGCTGTATGTGCCATCTGTCAGGCCTTGAGCACTGGCAATTGCCCTGATGCTCTTCTGTCTGCATCCAGGTCCATCAATGCTGATTGTGACCAGCGCCACTGCCTGATTTGCCATAGTCTCTCTGTCACAACATCAGCCGACTTGTGTGACAAACCTGATTGGTGACAGCAACCACGTTTTCAAGTCAGAGCAGGCCCTGCAAATGTCACAAGAATGGCATGGCTTACCACATTGCTGGAATTGCCTCAGCATGCAGAACCTGTAATGCAGGCTTTGGCTAGGATGGGTGCTAGCATGACAGGCATTGAGCCACAGCAGAAAAACATCAGTGCTGCTATTGCTCATGCTCAAGAGGACCCAGCAGTCGCTCAACGGACAAAGTATTTGGCTGTGACTGCTGAAGAGCTGGTAAGCACAGGTGAGTTATCAGTAGTTCCTGTGAAAGTAAGCAGCCTGCTGTTGAGTTTGGCATCAAGAAGACAGCCTTGGTGTCCCCAAACTATCAATTTGCAACGGATATGGTGCTTTCGGCAATACAATTGTAACTGCCTTGTATGAGCCGGGCTGACAATATGCGTCAGCTGCAAACATGTGTGTTGAATTGGCTGCAAGCTTGCTCAATATGCTCCTGCACATGTTGCCTGGCCTTTACACAGGCACAAAGGCTGCAGGGCTGATACAACCTTTCCACCTGGTCTCCATGCATTTGACATGCTGCATCACATGTCATTGAAATGTCACGTCTCACCAATGAGTGCAGTTGCACTATTCCATCAGGTCTTGCACAAAGCTGAATATCTAGTGCAGATTTATTCTGGCCTCATCGCAAAGCATGTTTCACTGATGTGGTGTTCAGCTTGCATCACTGCACCCAGAAGGCGATGGCGTTGCTGTGCTGCGCTTGAAAACCATGACTAAGCCTTAAGGGCATGGTTGTGGTGTGCAGGCGCGCAGTTTGATGCTGTGATGGGTTTGGAAATTATTGAGCATGTGGACAAGCCTCATCAGTTTCTAAGGACTTTGGCGTCATTGACACAATCAGATGGGGCACTCTTCATATCCACCATCAACAGGACGCCACGGGCATATGCCTTAGCCGTGCTTGGGGCTGAATATGTTGCTGGCATCCTGCCAAAAGGCACACACGATTGGAACAAGTTTATCACACCTGGTGAGCCGATGAGAACTTCATAGTCTAAAAACATGAGTGCAGGCTATACAGCTTCGTGCAAGACATGGTGACTGGCTTCTTGCAGATTGTCTTGTCAGCATGTCAGCAAGTTATCGCTTCTGTAGCATGCACTCAGGAACTCATTTAGATGCAAATGGATGCACCCCTTCTGTGCTTTTGTGCTTTGTGGCCTTGCACTTTTGAGGGGGCACTTATGACTTGTGACCGGCCACATACAACTGCTGGCAAAGTTAAGTCAGTCAAGTGTTGCAAGTGCTTCAACGTGTGTGCATTGCAGAGGAGCTGTTCATGCTGGCGGAAGGCACTGGTCTAGAGCTAGAGCAGCTAGCAGGCATGGTACTCAACCCTTTGACAGGGCGTTGGATGCTTTCTAGTAGCAGCGATGTCAACTACATCGCCTACTTCAGCAAGACTAGCCTGGCAGACAGATTAAAAGAAGCAAGGCAACCAGGGCTGAACAGTAAAGCTGCAGACATTGCTTCTGCTTGATCACTGCAAACTTGCCCACAAATCAAACATGTCCCTGTGTGCTTGATGTGCTGTGTTTGCCAATACACAAGAGTCTTGCAGCTTGCCTTCTGCCACATCTTCAAGTGTTGGTCTCAATTGAAACGATTGTTGGCTGGCTTTGCAAAAGAGTTGGCTGGCTTGTGATCGGCTAAATTGTAGGACAGGGCCTAGGGTGTTGGTTCGAGCACGAACCGGTTGCAACGATCTTTAGGGCAAGCGTGTATTCTTGCCCGTTGTCTAGGCGTTGCTGCTGCTGTGCGAGGATATCGCTGCTGACAAGCGATCCCACGTGCCCACGCGCTGTAACCTCGAGTTGACCCCTTGAGATGCTTGCATCCGCGCTATCAACTTCGTTAACAGCATGTTGATGTAAACTTCTGAAACCCAGGCCGTCTTATCGATCCGTTGGAAGCGTTGAAGCGTCCCCTGGTTATCATTGATCGCTCACAATGGTACGGGATCTCCACTTCTATGTTAAATGTGTCGTCAAGCTGTTTTGGGTTCTGACTATGCATACATGACTGATGCTGGGAGTATGCTGCAGAGGCGGATCCAAGGCACGGCAAGCAGTCTTTCATGGCCTCTTCGCTGCAAATCGGCAGCAAGCTATTCAGCTGCGACAACAACTTCCGTCAAGAACTCTGCTGTCCCGCGCGCCAGCACTACGACCGTCTGGCAGAGATGGGCTGCAGCCAGCAGAAAGCAGCGATCGCTGGGGTTCTCGCGAGCGTAGTGGGTGGCGCGTGCATTGCAGCTGCAAAGCTTGAAGATGCACCTATCACAGGTCGCAAGCAGCTCATCTTTGGCATGTACAAGCCAGTCACGCACATCAGCGACAAAGCCCTGATGCCGAAGCTGCACGAGCCCTGGCGGTCTCTAGCTGCCAAAAGTCCAGCTGCCGTTCTCAACACAGCAGGGCTGCAGCTCATGGACACCTGCTCTACTGCAATAGCTGAAGCCATGGCAGATCTTGCTGCCTCTGACCCTGCTCTACAGCGCAATCTCTTGTTCACACCAGACACGGTTGAACTGAGCCACTCTTTCCGCTTGGAGCCAGAACTTGGTCTCAGCGGCACCGTAGCTGCCAAGGGAAAAGGTACACATGGACCTTTTCAACTTTGGCAAGAGCAGCTGGTCATTCTTCACATGACGGCGGGCCAGCTGCTGCAATGCCACAGCCCAAGTGATCTCATCAATGTCATGTCTCGCCAGCTTGCTCCTTACATGTCCAACCATGAAGCAGAACAGCGAAGCTGCGCCACTCTCCTTCTGGCTGTCAGCGTGTTGGCAGGCACAGCAGCTGTATCAGCCACTGCAATTGGTACAGCAGTGGGATCAGCACTGACGGTCGGTGCATATGCTTTGGCCAAGCAAATTTTGGTATACACTTGGCTCAACAGGCAACAGACATATGATGCTGACGTCGTTGCAGCAGCCATCAGCACAGCAGCAGGGTGACATCCAGATGAAGTACTGGCTTCCATGCAGCGAGCCCATGTTGCAGCTGTTGAGCAGTCAGACATGCAGCAACAGGTCACTGAAGCCATCAGTACAGAACTGCAGGCGCTGTCAAGTCTCCTGCCCAACCTCGTGCTGCCGACAGCAACACTGGCTGACAGCAATGACTTGCAGCTGTTGAAGGAAGCTGCTTCCCAGCAGCTCACTACAGCCTCAGCACAGACACAGACTGAGTACAAGGGGCACATGCAGCGCCTTCAGGACCTGGTGGCCCACAAGCTGATAGCTGTGAGAAGCCCTCTCCAAGAACTGTTTGGTAAAGAGCCCCTCTGGCTGGACCGTGTGGCTCATGTGGAGAAATTCTTGGCTGAAAACAAGTTCTCTGCTCCTTATGACATCACTGACCCAGGGAAGACATTGTTGAGCAAGAGCGAGGGCGAGGTCAGAGATCTGCACAAGCTGATGGCGCTCTACCATGATTGTAAGCATTGGCCATCGGTCACAGCAGTGCGAGCAGGAGACTTGCACAGAGCCCACCAGCAGCTGCGACAGCTGAGCCGTATTAGATCCAAATCGCAAGCTGAGGTGGCAGATCACGTCCAGGCAGACAAAGATAGGGCTTTTGACCTGCTTACATATGCACGAGCTCTCCGCCTGGAGCTTTTCACAAAATGAGCTCTCTTTGATTGTGTGGACGGAACCCCTTTGACTGTTTTTATATTGTATTTTCATGTTTTTATCACAGCAATTTTCTTGCACAGCTGTAGTGGTCCTGAAGACGGGCTTTTAGTTTACTGCTTTGTGGTTGTTGTGTTGTCATATGGCTGACACAGATTAAAGAGGCCTAGTACATAGCTGCAATTGCCTCAGAAAGTTCAATTTGGTATGCCAAAATCCTGTGCTACACAGCACACGCACTGCGTGCAGCATTCAGTTAGCATGTATTGTCTTATCTAGTCTGGATAGCATACATGGTGATCTCTTGGAACACCAGCACAGAGGTGCTTTTGCTATAGCTAGTTCTCTCTTGATAGCTTCTAGGATTCAAGCAATTGTGTGTCATGACCAATTATATGCTGTTTCCGAATGCTCTATCCATCTTTGATCAACAGACTTGGCGACAGCTGACGCTGTGGTTGACTTCTTTTGTGTCAAGTGCGTGTCGAAACCTCACCAAGCAGTTGCATATGCATGTGCAGTACTGTACATTTGGCCATTTGTACAATGCTGCTATCATGTGCGAGCATCATGTCATGGCTACAACTCATTCTTGACCATTTGGTTCATGGCTTTGCTTCCATACAGCATCAACTCGGCAAGTCTGGCTTTGTTCAGCTGTATGCAACAATCTTGCTGTTTTGGAAGGGTTGGTAAATTTGAGGGGGTTGAGGAATTGATGGGGCTAATTCGCCCAGATAGGTCACAAGCCTGAACACAACTTGTCTCGCCCCTGAGCATCGCGCAGTTTCAAAAAGCACACTTCTGCCAACGCTGCGCTGCCATGCAGTACTACACTAAGCAGCAGCTGCAAGGCGCTGGAGGCTACAGCCCGGGAGTGCGTGTTGGAAACTGGAATGAAGAGGTCAACCTGCAGGAGACAAAGCTCAAGGAGCTGCTGCTACGGCAACAAGAAGGGTCTTTGAAGTTGAACAAGTATATTTCGCAAGCGCTGTGGATGCGCAGCTTGCCCACCCGTCAGCAATCCTGCGGCTAAGTGCTAACTTGCTTGCAGATTTCAGCAGCGTATGGCTATTGCGCTTCAGCCGGTCGCCTGTACCGTCGTCCGGGCAGATGGCCTTGTTCATTTCGGGGATGTACTTCAACTTGCAAACGTTGGATCGGCAGCTTTCCTGAACTGTGACATTGAGGACAGAGTAAGCACAAGCTGTTCACGCCTGATGCTTGTCACGCCTACCAGCTTTGATTGTGTGTCAATGGCTGCTCAGGACACACGAGTGGGAGACTTCTCCTGTGCAGTCTCAGCATCAGCCAGCAATGGCTCAGTGGCATGCAATACCTTTCTGATTGTCAAGTACAGCCCAGCCCAGCCAAGCATATACGACAGAGAGTATTCAGGTCTGCCCTATGACGTGCTCATACGCATTGTTGCTTTTCACCACACAGTCAAGACCTTGAGTCTGTCCAAGTCAGCTAATCCATGGCATGCAAACAACTATCAGTCCTGCTAATTCCAATCCAAGGTGGAGACCAGCACCCATCCACCTGCACAAATCGTGCTGCAGATTTGTCACTTCTGCATCCTGCGTCTTCCCTGCTGAGGTTCAACATATAGAACCCTCCTCAGTGTTGCAAATTGCCAGACGTCTTGTAAACACACTGTCTAGAAACAATCATGCGTGGTATTTGTAGCAATCAGGGGCTTGGGATGAGCAGTGAGCTCATGCATGCGGCATGCATAGCACTGCGACTTGTTCAGTGTAGGTTGCGCAAGACTCAAGCATCGTTTGTTGCTTGAACCACATGCCAGCTGCAGGCTTTCTCCCTGCATGTGCAGATGATGCTTTGCACTATGGACAGAAGCTGCGCATTGTGGCTAACCCAATGACGCAAGGGGAATGCCTAGATGGCTTGGGAGGAACTCGTCCTCTATACTTGTACTCTCGCCCTGTGGGCACCACCCATTTTGCTAAGTTCAGTAGACACCAACTGGTGGCTTTCACAGACAGAGCCAGCTATGACAGCGTATGGCAGGTCAGGTTTCTGCTTCTGTGCACGCTCTTGTCTGTATGCCCTCATGCTCAATTCCTATGACAGTGAGGTACGTATGAATCACTGAATGTCTACTCTTGCCCTGTGAACACCACCCACTTTGCCAAGTTCAGCAGACATCAATTGGTGGCTTTCACAGACAGAGCCAGCTATGACAGTGTATGGCATATCAGCAGACCATTCTTTGCCCATGCACATACATTTGTCTGTACGTCCCCATGCTGGATCCTTATGACAGTGAAGGATACATGAATGGTTTGTTTGTTTGCCTGCTGGCCTGCTTGCCTGCCTGCTGCATTTGGCATTTCAGACACAAGCTGGTGGCTTTTACAGTTAGAGGTAGCTAAGACAGTGTATGGCAGGTCAGGCCTCTGCTTCAGTGCATGCAGTCCTCTGTATGAAGCCCTGCTGGGTCCCTGTGTCAGTGCAGTATATGTTGACTGGCTGGCTGGTTGGCTGACTGAATGGCTGACTGAATGACTGACTCATTGACTGGCTCATTGACTGATTGAGTGATTGTTTTGCCCCATATTGATTTCACTTGCTGAAGCATATCAGGGGTGATGCCAGTCTGCTTTGGCAGGCTCAATGCAAATTCCAGGTGTTTGCTGCTGTTCAATGCTTCCATGCTACCTGAATGAACAAGCATCAAACAGGTGTCATACATTTCAAGGTGCTTTGGTTCCCGCCACTGTGTAGTGCTGTGTCCTGCATGCAATTGTGTCATCTCACCACAATGTGATGTCTCAGAGGATGTGAGGTCTTGCAATCAGCACGCTGGGCTTGCAGTCAATTTGGCACAGGTCCTGAACGCTTTGGCAAGCTATGCTTATGTACTCATAAGCACAGCATATACGTACATTGACCATCGCCTCATAGGGCAACAAAGGGCAAATTATCTTCAAACTGCTGTACAACAGCACGACTGCAGAGCGTCAGCAAGCACAGTGTAGCTACTGCGCAGCAGCTACATCAACGGCCTAGAGTTGTCTATAGCCTGGAATTTATGGTGTAGACATCTGCATCAGCATGAATGCAGATCTGTAGCAGGCACGCAATAGCCGTTGCACAACAGCTGCATCACCAGTTTGGAGTTGATGGTGCAGATAGTGGCAGTCGACCCTGGGCAGCGGGGGGTGAGTGAGGGGGTCCCCCTCATGGCTGGAGCCCCTTTCCTGCTGCAGCACTGTGCCACAAAGCAGGTCAGCCTTCCCTGTGCACTCCATACAGAATGAGTAATTGCAGCTTTTACTTGCTGCTTGCTCTAGCATTCTGTGCTGCTCTAGCATTCTGTGCTGCAAGTTTGGGCAGGTTCTTGCGCAAGCACCTCACTTGGCTGCTTCTGCAAGCGGTGCAAATTTGATGCGACCACAAACGCCAGCTTGTTCAATGTGCATCGCAGTTTGTACCAAACAATTTTATGGTACAAGCTGCAAGATAACCTGAGGCGGCGTGTTGCTGAGTCATACATTGCTGCACTTCAAGCTCAAACCGCAGGTTTTCAGAGTCTGGCATATTCTGCACCACATCCAAAACAGACTCAGGTTTGGCATGGACATTTGTCACCCCTTCTTGCATTGCTGGCAGCAAATGCAGTCACAATCTTATCAGCAATGTCAAGGCAGCTGGCCAATTGGTAGCGATACAGCTACGGCAAGCCATGCTGCAGTGGCTGTTAGCTGCAGTGAATCACAACACTCTTCATTTCAGTAAATGACACTGTAACTCTTTGCGTATTGGGTGTTGCGTATAGAATCGACGTATTGCGTATTGCACAAATTGCTGTGTTTCCCAGCGATTCATACTTCAAAATACTGCATGTTAAGCATTGCAAGAGTAGGCGGATTACGCGTGAGCGACGCGTCAGCGTTCCATTGCAAAATGAACCCACGTGTGATGATTTTCTTGGTTAGCTGCAATGTATTCTGAGTGTGGGCCACGTGCAGGACTTGTGCTTGGAGGAGCACAGCTTTGTGAATGACTTTGGCAGCCAGCTAGAGGTGTCTGCTCACTCCAGCTTCAGCAAGAACCAGAAGAGTGTGTGTGACATGGAGCGCTTGGTATGCCAAACCTTCCATGACAGTGCATGCACATTCTCATCATTGCTGCAAATTTCGTTTTCTATTGCATTGGCTGGTACAACCCTGCGATAAGCTGTAGACTTATAGACTACTGATGTAGCTTATGATCTTAGACTTGTCGTGCCTTATCAGTGACTCCAGACCCAGAAGCATTCTGAGACCCTCGCAGTTTCTGCATAGCACCCAAAAGCTTTCAACACTGTGACGGGCCTTTGGCAGGGTTACAGTCAAAAGTTTATGTCAATCAGAGGGACAAGAAAAGAGAAGAAGGCGGAAAAGAAACCACAGTGTATGCCATTAGGCGGTATACAGGGAATCTTTGTGAGCAGAAGCAGCTCAGCAAAATGAGGCTGTTGTATGGCCTACAGGAACACGGGTGAGGCATACCTGTCTCCTACCTCTCGTTTGCGCGGGCACAGGTGTCATTTCAATCAGTCAGAAGCAGCTCAGCATGCATGCGCGCATGTGAGAAAGCGCTGCATATGCAGGGCCGAACACAGGGGCAGCTTGACAAGGTGGAAGGGGAGCCCAACCACTGGACCTTCCTCACAGGCACCACCGTTGCCACCCTGCCTGCTGTCAGGTGAGTCATGGCTTTCAGCTGCTTATGGTCTCTGGCACGCTTGATAGCCATTCTCTGCTGCGCTTTGCATGTGCATGTGTGATGTTTGGGCTGTTGATGGTCTTAGCTCAGGAGCAAACAGCATGCCAGCTATCCTGGTCAGCACTGGTAAAGTACGCTTTGCAAGAATGCCCGTCCACCACCACTACACCCTCCTGACCATTGACTTGCGAGTGCATTGTTGCCCGCGCGCTTTCATGCATCGTGATGCTCCTTGGATGTCAGGCTACAGCGTTATTGGCATTGGAAACAATTGTTGTCAGGTCATGGTAAGCTTCAAAAAGTTGAAGTGTGTCATGTTTGGCAGTGATCAAGGTGAAGGAGCCCAGATGCTGATCAAGATGATAGCACGGTCAGCAGATGCAGGCCCTGGAGGCTGGGTTGGCCTCAAGCGCAAGCTGCTGCACCTGGATGTTGATGGCAGCGGTGCCGTCAATGCTGAAGGTGAGAGGGTGATACATGCCAAGCATTGATACACCAGAGCCATGCTCGAATGCTTGCCAAGAGTAAATCTGATAATAAGTGCAGTAGCAAGTTCTTGTAGTTCTGGCATGTCCAGTAGGTCATCTGCTGCATGATTAGATTGGTCACACAGGTCAACATCAACATGCAAGGCAACAAAAGCTGCCCTCATTTCTGTGGATCATATGCTGCAAGATCAGCTTGGTCTTACGGGTCAGCATGCATGTGATTCACAGCTGCCATCGGTTCATACGTCGCATGATCAGCTTGGTCTCAGCAATCAACATATACGTGAAGCACAGCTGCTGTCAGTCCAACATGTCACATGCTTCATGATCAGCTTGGTCTCAGCAATGAACATGCATGTCAAGCACAGCTGCCATCAGTCCAGTATGTCATATGCTGCATGATCAACTTGATCCCACAGGTCAACATGCAAATACAACCCAGCTGCCAGCAAGTTCATTTGCATGGCGTGCTTCTTGAAATTTCGGTTGTATGAGTGACTTTGTTGACTGCAGACCTTTCCATCACTCTACGGCACGCTGGCCTGTGCCTGAATGGAGGAGAGCTGCAATGTTTAGCCAGGCAGTGGCCAACTACGCACAGTGATCAGATAGATGTACTGGCATTGGTCCAAGCCATCGAAAATGCGTTCTGTACTGAGTTCTAGCTTCAATATTGTACAGTCCTGTCAAGTCAGATTCAACTTGTCAACTGGAAGGGCATCCAAGGCGCTTTGCAACATTATGTCCTATGATGCTTGGTGGCTCAGCATAGCACTGCATAAAGGCTGAAGCTTTGGATCACTGAGTGGATGGCACACTGCAACATCGTTTGCTTTTGGCCCAAAAGCACCCTTGAGTATCACCATGCTGTGCAATGCATTGCAGTACTGCAACTTAGGTACCCTAGTACAAAAGCATCAAAAGTTTGCATCAAGCTTTGCCTTCCCGCATCTTCTTCCGTAATCGCTTTTTCTGAGCTGCACTCAGACCAGCGCCTGCACCATCATCTGCATCAGCAGCTTTGCTGGAAGGTGCAGCAGCAGCAGCAGCAGCAGCAGTAGCAGCTGGTGCTACGCTAGTCAACGCAGCTGTGGGTCTCAGGGCAGGTGCTGGTTGCCTGCTTTGAGGTGCACCACCAGATGGCATGGGGGTTTGATAGCCATTTGCTGATGGTTGGCCCTGCCGCTGCTGTGAAGGCGCTGCATTTTGGGATTTGTAGTGCGGAACTACTGATGCAGGCTGCTGCTGCTGAGAGGCTGACTGAGGCGCAGCTGAAGGTCGCATTTGCTGCTGCCTGCACACATCCAATCAGTGAATAGAATGTACAGTCCAGGGTAGGGAACAGAATGAAATCATTGGGCTTGAAATTACAGGTTAATGTGTCTAGCAACAAAAGGCAACTGATCAGAGTTTGCCTCAAATAGAAGGAAAATGTCCTGCTGATGCAAGGCTGGGCCACACAAGCTCTGTCTTGACATCGCCTGGCTTAGTATGTTTTCTAACTTTGAAGCAAAAGGATGAAAGAGGCCAACAATTGATGCAAATCACTGTCTGCAGCTTTGCCGACGGTGCCAGAACATGCTGCTCCACACCATGTTCGGCACAAGAATATGACAGCATTTGCTACAAGCCGAGCCAAAGCAGTACTGCCCGCATCACTGTATGGACAGCCCACTTTGCACGTTTGACCAAACACAGATTGTTTGCAATACCCTGTGCTGGCAACAAGGCTTTTACCTGTTGCCGTTGGGCTGCTGGCCTGCATTTGCATAGTTGGGAGCAGGCGGTCGGGGTAAGGCCTGCCTATTTGCAGGCGCCTGACTTGGTATTTGGCTTGTGCCTTGTCGTGGTGGAGCTGCATTGCTGTAATGGCTTTGAGGTGCAGGTGGTCTAGCAGGACCCCTCGAACCTCCATTTGCCTGTGTGGACACTTGAGTCAAGAAAACATGAAGGCACCGCAACCTGCTCTGAAGCATGATGCTTTCACTGCAAGTCATGGCAAGAGTTCATGGGAAATGTTGGCACACTGCGCCAAGGCATACCGATCCAAGGCATACCTGAGGCGGGTGAGAAGCAGGAGCAGCGGCCGGCTGTGGCGCAGGCCTTTGAGACGGCTGTGCTGCACCATCGTACTGCTGGTACTCTTGTGGGTACTCAAGGTGCTGCAGGAACAAAAGAGACGCAGCGTTGGGTAAAATTTGTTATTGCACAATATGACGCTAAGCAGCAGCTGCAGTGAGCTTGAGCGGGCTATGCGTTGACGTTGAACGTACCGCCACAGTAGGCGGTTGCATCTGGACTGGCTTTTCAAAAGGCCGTTGAGGAGGGAATTGAATGTACCCAGAGCCGACTATGTTTGGGTTCTGCAGGTGACATAGCTGCTTCTGCGTATGCCGAGGCAAGGAAGCGAGTGCACGCAAAGCCATGCACGAGCATGGATCAAAGTCTGCCTTCCACTCACGTCTATGCGCATGGTCTGGGCATCGATCCTGTCTTGGTCGGTGTAATACTGCGCCATGTTGACCTAGCTTTGTCAGATCTCGGCTACGCAGTTAAGTGGGCGCTGTTGCATTCATCGCTTCGAGCATTGCAATCTTAATGTCAAGCTTAGCACGAGGGGCGCTTTGTGGAATCGACCCTACTTGCCGCCCTGGCCAAGGGCCATCTGGTGCACATTCTCTGCATTCTTTTGCGGATGCATGCACGCTTCGTCGAATACACACGACAAACGTTTCGAAGCACCTGCTGCATTGTACGAGATTGCTGCATGCCCATCATACAGCGCCCGAGACAGGGACAATTGCTCAGCACCCTTGCCGAGTGCCATCAGCTGATCGTACAACCGATAGTTGATACGCATAGCGGAATTGAACAATCTAGTGTTGCTGCGTAGATTAGCTGCTCGAAAGTTGACAGCAGCTTGCTGCGTCCACCCATGGTATGCTGCTATGTTGGGAACCTGTTCATCACCAAGATTCGTGCAGCTACTCACCGTCGAGCTCGGACTTGCCTGCAGAAAGGGTTGTTTGGGGGGTTGGCACTAGGGACACATGCAACTATCCAGCTCGAGTTGAAAAGAGCAGACAGAAAGCCCGTCAAAGCAGCCACTATCAAGGGAAAAGGCACTGAGACAGAGCAGCTTCCCTTGTTCACCAACAAAGATAGTATTGTAGGCGAGGTGAGAGCCCAGGGGCAGCTGCTGTACAACAGCCGGTGGGACTTGAACAAACTTGTGCTCATGTGCTGCAGATCAAAGTCGCCAACACTCCTGGCAAGAAAGTTGAGCACCAAGGCATCCGTGTTCAGCTGTTAGGTCAAATAGAGCTCAAGACTGAGCGAGGCAGCCCACAAGACTTTTTGGCTTTAGGTGATCCCGATGTCACACTTACCACTATGCAAGATGTGACAACTTCTGTATTTGCAAGTTCGTGCTTACTTCTGCATATCCAGCCTAGGCCACTCCACCACCTGTGCAATGTGCTGCATGCATCTTGCATATGCAGTTTGCTGATGCAACACCAAAGCATTGTATACATGAAACTTCACTCCCCGCACTAGGTTGACAATAAGTATCATTCAATGACAACTCAATGACATGATCAGGGTGGCTTCCCCCTGGCACATCCATCACAGCCTTGCCAGCTGGCTAAGGATGTAAAATCCAGTTCCTCCTTCCGCACATCATCTCATGCATTGCATGGTGCTTTGCAACGTCCACATCTGGCACATGCGATGAGACTTGTTGTCTCCCTGAAGCTTGTAAAGAGCTCCTCCTGCTCCTCCTCCTGTACAAAGTTTGCTCTGCTGTGATGCAGTGAGAGATTTGGCGCCGCCAGGGGATTTGACCTCGTTGCAGACATATAGCTTTGAATTCAATGATGTGGAAATGCAATACGACTCTTACAGAGGCTTGCAGGTCCGTCTCAGGTGCGCCACAAGGGCATCCATAGTCACGTTTCACCTGTGACCAGCTTGTAATGTTCACCCAAACTTGCCCTCAGGCCCCCATAGCTTCAATACAAGCAGCTTCTCAGCTTTGCAACAACCTGTTGAAGTCCATACGTGCATCTCGTCTTTGACAAGCTTGTGCTTTTCACCAACCTTGCTGTCAAGCCAGCTTAGGTGCAGTACAAGCGTTTGCTGCTCTTTGCAACAACCCCTTGACACAGCGTTCAGCAACCATGATGCAAAAGAGCTGCCTTGAGCTCTCTTTCAAGTCAGCTCCGGCAAGCAAGCAGCTTTGGGCTGTGCAAGTAATGCATTAGCTGTCCTGTAAATATTGCTGTGCACATCCTGCTGTTTGCCTTTGCAAGTACTGCAAAGCTGTCCATGCAAATGCAGGTATCTGTTGCGAGTGACGGTGGTTAGGTCGTATGGGACTAGTGTGGTGAAGGAGTTTCCCTTCTGGATACGAAACACAGAAGATGTACCCCCGCCCCTTCCTGGCCCCCAGCCACCCATCAAGGTGATGCCTCAGCTTTTCTGGTCATGTCTTCTCTTATCTTCTCTTTTTCTTGACAATTGCAATCATTGATGTGAAATATCTGCTTTTCTTGAACATAGCCGTTTTGGGTGTGCTGTAAAGCTGTGCATGCTGCTGCTGCTGCTGCCTGCTAGGTCAAGTAGCCGCAGCTTTAGCAAGTTGCTTGCACGCATGCTTTAGATGCTCTTGTGTGTTGGTTCAGTTCTGCACTCTACCATCCTCACAGGCGCCGTCTTGTGAGCTCCTTGTAACATTTCAGTGAAGAATTGTTTGAAACAATGATTGATTGGTTGATTGATTTGACAATTGTGCTCGCACCAGCGCAAAGTAAGTAACAGGGGTTAGTTCAATGATTGGATGACAGCCCAGCATGCCTGATTTCCAGTAAGGTAGTTGTTCAGCAGTGACTTGTTGCGTCACAAAGTGGTGACAAAATGCTGATACACCTGTGTGATGCTCCGCGGCGCCTCCGTGAAGGCTCAGCAGCATATGCTGTGATTTATCATGCATCACGTGACAGCTGTCAGGCAGCTGGAGTAGTGCATTGAGCCGTAGCAAGTGACAAAATCTTCTGATGTGCGAATGATTTGATCATTGGATTTGTCATCATGTATCTACTCAGTCCTTCATATGAACTGTTTGTGATGTAATGCAGATGGAAGTGGGCATTGAGGAGTGCTTACACATAGAGTTTGAATACAACAAAAGCAAGTATGACATGAAGGACACAGTGGTGGGCAAAATATATTTCTTGCTGGTGCGGATCAAGCTAAAACACATGGAGATAGAGATCAGGAGGCGAGAAACAATTGGATCTGGGTCACATGCGCGGAATGAAAATGAGACCCTAGCCAAATATGAGATAATGGATGGTGCACCAGTCAGAGGAGAGTCCATACCTATCAGGTAAGCAATGATGGTGCATTGGCAAAAAGTTTTCATGCACTTGTTCCTCTGTACGTCAAGGCTGACTGCTTGGTCTGACCCTGACATGGTCATAGCCAGCAATGCAATGCATGCTGACGTTGAGCCCGTCATTTGCACTATGCAATTGAGGCATGGTATTAAGTCGGTGCTTCCAAGTTCCCAATATTGTAGATTGCAAGCTGATTGCATTGGATGCAGGCTGTTCTTGTCACCATATGATTTGGCGCCGACATACAAGAACGTGCATAATAAGTTCAGCGTCAAGTACTATCTTAACCTAGTGCTGGTGGATGAAGAAGACCGACGATACTTCAAGCAGCAGGAAATTGCTCTTTATAGAGCTTCAGAAATACCTAAGCCTGCTCCTAGCCCACAAGCTGCAAGCCCTCAGGGGAGTGAAAAGCAATTAGAGCAACAGCCAGCAGAAACACAGGACAGTGACTGAGCAACAAATTACAAGCCTTCTGAGCTTCATAACTTTGTTCAATTTTGACATGACAGTACCTTGCTGACAAGCTAAGACATTGCATGACTTAACAATGGCACTTCACAGAGTGTCTGGTCAGCAGATCTTTATTGCAGAGGCGGCAGTGGTCAATTAGATCTATTGGCACATAGCTACATATGCATACGGCAGCAAATGATTTCACGTGTTCATGGCTGCATCTGGGATGTTGCATTCGCTTTCATGGTCGTCGACCTGATTTGCTGATGTTGGGCAAAGCTTGCGGTCAACAGGATGTGAAACCCTTTTTGCTAGCAGAACAGGCGGCCCACAAGTCATTTGCCTTAGAAGCATGTGCATTGACTTTCGAACTGACGCCTGTCCACTCCTCACCAGCCACCTTCATGCAACATTGCCTCCAGGCTACCTGCATTGCACCCGGGGTCAATCCCTTTACTTGATATGTTGACCTGCCCAATAGCTCTATCACTGAAGGTGCGCACCCATATATGCAGTCAGCAAGACAAGCGAGTCAAAGGGCATGCAGGTCCATTGGCAAAGCGGACATGCACCCAGAACGTGCAACGCGTGACGCTAGTTGAGAGCTTGATGTTGCAAAGCCATGCATTGACCCTGCAACTTGCCAAGTGCTGACATGCATCAGTGGACAAGACCATGCAGTTAGTGGCAAAGCTCTTACCTGACCGTCATACATGACATCATGAGGAACTGGCAACCCAATGCGGACTCTCAACACTGCGTGCCACCACTTCTTGTATGAGTCCACATAGTCTTCTAGCAAGTCTGCCAGGCTAGAATATGTGAGGGGCTTGTCCATCAATTCTGCCCTTCTGCTGAGGCCTAGCGCACCCCAGGTGTCGCTGCTGGGGTGCCGCACAGCCAACACAATGTGCCTGCAACACCGCTGCTTCTTACATCAACAAACACACTCAGATGGATAAGCATGAGCCAGCATTGTGACCATCAGGCCAGACATGCAATTAGGTGCTTGGTGGCTTGATTCACACTGTGTTAGCCAACTGGCATAGTAGTGTACAGAAGTAAAGACCAAGAGCTCGAGGTGCACTTGGCACACAATGATCAGGACCATGAAAATGTGCAGAACATGACTTATGCAATGCAGCATCAAGTTGTGGGGGTTACTGAAATGATTGCAGCCCCCCACAAGGTGCTCTCAGCACCTGCCACCTACTTTGATTTGCTATGGCAGAACAGGGCACATAAGCTGACAAGTCATGAAGACAACATGCCCTCTGATTGTTGGACTGTTGTACAGTATCGCAAAGACTTGTTACCTGTAAACATGTCCTGCCACACATGTCTTGAAGCCTATAGGGATCCTGTCAAGATCTGTCCAGCCAGAAGTGAGCAGCAAGCCAAGGAATACAGCCTCCACACATTTGATGGGTAAACCTTGCCGCACAATGTCTCTAGCAGTGCTCAGAATGCGACACAGAGGCCGCTGCTTGTTCTGATCAAAGTATGTGGCAGCAGTGTGATTGTACTGCAAGGCTGAGATGAAGCCCTGCGAATCACATATAAAGTTCTTGCAGGCAAGATGTCAGGCGAGACAGCTTATGAAAGTTTTAGGGTTTCTGCTATATATTTCTGCAGTGATCGCTGCGTTTTGCCAGTGCATGCCAAATTTGCTTTGCTTGTCTATGTTTCTTGTCATGTTAGTTGCTAGCAGTATTGTAAGTGAGCAAAGCTTCAGTGTTCCATAATGAAATTAGCATGGTCTATGAAACTGTGGCTGTACTGCTCAAGAGCATGGTGACTGCACTATTGATGCCTGCCAGTCTCTTTCTGGAGCGTAAGTCACAGATGTCCTGCAGAAGCTGTCAACTTGCAGAAGCAGATCATAAACAGCATGAGTTGCACAACCTGTACGCGCTGCAGTCTTTGCTCAATGGGCAGTGTGTCCAGATCCTCACCAAGACTGTAGCGAGGCGCAGCTATCAGTCCCAACTGCTTGATATCAGCATCTGAAGCATTTTTGATGAAGTCTGCCTGCAACAGCAAATCCATGCAATAGTCTCTCTCTTACGCCTGTAGTTGACTCTGCTGTCAAGTATAATGCTTGAAAGGTCCTCAGGTACTCCAGTGCTGCATACCTACCACGAGCTTAGCCTGATCCGCTGACAGAGGCAGAGTCCATTTCTTGCTCCAGGGGGCTGCGCTCTTCGTCCCGCCAAGAAAGCTTGGATCGGGTCGGTCAACCCCGGACGGCGGCACTGTCATGCTCTGCCACAGCTCCGAGTCACAGAGTGACAAGAGAGATGATCAAAATCATGCCTCGCATCTGCCGACATTGCGATAGACGCGTCGCAGAGAAGCAGGAGTAAGGAAGCCGCGATAGTCGGGCCTTTTGCTGGCAGACACACGCAAGCTACAATCGCAGAGCTCGAATACGAAGTTGCATGGAGGGCATTAAGGGTAAATCCTCACGCTTCGATGGAGCGTCGCAAATGCTGGGGCAAACTCCCCTCGAGACTCGAACCTGGACTCCCGCGATATCGAGCGAAACGAGGAGATGAACCGTTTCGGTTTTTTCGTAACGCATGTTGCCCAGCATGACACTGCTATGTTGACATGCACGCTCGACTGCCTACCGTCTGCAGCCACACATCCCGTGCCGCGTGCAATGCTGTGAAAGGTGCATGTGAAGCTTTGCATGTGGCGACCGCCATGCTAAGTGGCCCAAATCCAGACGGCATGCCAAGTCAACACAGGGCTTAGCTTCATATGACAAGCGTCGCCCGGCCCTCACCAGGCTCCGGTCAAACTCAGCACAGACTTACTCACAAAGGTTTTGGCCGCACACTTCCCCGGTCGGACATACTCAAGCTTCGTCGACGCTGGCAGCCTCTGCCACAGATCACTGGTAGTAAACGACCAAAACATCGAACTCTTGGCGTGTTGCACATCTCAGCAGCCAGCGTCACACAAAGATACGAGGATGCCGCAGCGCAAGATCCTATCAAGCCCCTCAAAAACCCGATAGCAGCCTGGAAGAGGTGGTGGTATATAGGAGCCACACCTCGAGCAGAGCTGCCAAAATCTCAGAAGTTCAGCAGGATATGTGCGCGCCTATGGAGCATCATGAAGCACAGCAAAACGTCTCTCAGCTTTGCTGTCTTGTTCATGGTCAGTCTCAAGGCGCTTTGAATCCTGAAAGCTGTCCATGCAATATGAAGTTCAATATGCAGCATGTCCTAAGCTTGCTGGTCATGCATGCTTGAATGAACTCACGTTGAGGATATGTACACGGCCAGTCTGCTTGACAAGCCAATGCCATGCACAACAGGAGTGACAATGAATCCTGTTATGGGCTCAATCAGAGCACATTATGCTTGTGCAGGTGCTGGCAGCAGCATCAGAACTAGCAATTCCCCACTATGTCTCAGCATCAATCTTTGCAGTCACCAAAGCCAACTCAGAGCGGCTATTCAAAAGAAATGTGCAGCTACTAGCCATCATGGCATTTAGCTACGGCGTGTTTGCTGGGCTGAGAGGTTTCTGCTTCAGCCTGCTCAATACAGATCTGATTCAAAGGCTCAGGCAAGACTTCCCTGGTGCATCTTACATGCATCTGCACTCATCAATGGAAAGTGAACCTGTCCACATCAGGATTCATGTGCATGATCAACAAGCCTTGCATGACGGCGCTGCAGCGCTGCCTTGGGCACTGTTGCATTCTGCCTATTGCCTGTGTATTGCAACGCAGGACCATGGCGTGAGGTAAACAGCTGCTCGAGCTGTGTCACAATCTGCTTGTCAAGGACAACCAAGGCCCTTGAGAATGCTTTACCTTGACACATTGCTGCAAGCTCAAAATATCTGGCTACGCAAATCTGTCTCAATGGGATCTTTCACCTTCTAATATTCCTTTGACGGCCCATGAGATGCATACTGTGTCCATGCATGCGTAGCAAATGCTGCTCCTGGATATACTTTCAGTACAAGTATTATGCATATGTGCTGCTATTGGTACTGTGCATTGTTATGAGCGAAGTGTAGCAGCCCAGTGAAGGAACTTTTGGATCAAGCACAGCAGCTGAAAAAAGCTGCAAGGTAGTGGATCCATCAGAGACACATGCTGAGGCTGTTGTGGCCACAGCACAAGTGATCAGCTGATTTTGGCTGGCCAAAATGTGTGAACTGCTCTCTGCAGTGCAGGGGGGACTTGTTTGGGTCGCTGCTAAGGCAGGAAGTGGCCTTCTTTGATAAGGAGGAGGTTGGAGTGCTGACTTCCCGCCTGGGCTCTGACTGCCAGGCTGTTGTGCGCGCCCTCTCCACCAATATCAACGTTGCTCTGAGAAATGCCTTGCAAGCCATAGGTATGTGAGGCACAGCATCTTGCATGGTGCTGCACAAGCACATACCATGCTATTGCATACATTTGCTCACCTCATGCCTGGTTTTCAGTTGCCAGACTATTATGCGGGCCCTATCCACTGCGATGAATTTGCCCTGCGGAATGCCTTGCAAGCCATAGGTGAGCTCTCTTATAGATCTTGCATGCTGCTGCACATGTTCACGGTGTGCTACTGAAGAGATTGCTCACCTCTTGCCTGGGCTGCAACTGCCAGGCTGTTGTGTGAGTCATTTTTCACCAATATCAGTATCGCCCTGGCCTTGCAAGCCACAGGTTTGTGAGATTTGCATCATCTTGCATGCTGGTGCACGCGTACATCATGTGCTATTGGATAAAATTGGTAACCTCCCGCCTGAGCTCTGACTGCCAGGCTGCTGTGAGTGCTCTCTCCGCCAACGCTCATGTTGCCCTGCAGAATGCTCTGCAAGCCACAGAGTGTGTTTAGTTACAGATCTTTCATGTTGGTGCCAGCATGACTGCTTTGCTGTAGATTGTGGCTGCACACTTGAATCACTAGAGCTTGTACGGCATAAACCACACTGCTACATCACTGCACATGGTTGAGGTTTGCATTGTGTGCAGGTGGGGCAGCATACCTTTTCTACATGTCAAGCCGGCTGGCCACTGCCTGTGCTGCAGTGACTGCGCTGCTGTGGATTGTGGCCCTGCGCTACGGCAACTTCTCACGCAAAGCTCAAAGGACGTATCAAGACGCCCTTGCTGAAACCAACCAGGTATCCCAATCCATCTTGCAAGGGCCCTCCCTCAGAGCTTCACTGATTGCTTGAGGTTGCATGTCCGATGCGTATTTGATGGCAAAAAATGTGCGTTCCATAGTACCTATGCGTTTTTGATGGCAAAAAATGTGCGTTCCATTTTACCTATTTGCACAGCAAAGACAGACAAAAAACTGCATAGCAGCCCCACTTTTGTCAACGGCTTGTTGCATGACAAATGCTTACCAGGCTTTGCGTAATGCCTTCGGCTCGGCAGCAAAGTCTGCTGTTACCTGAGCACTGCAATCCAAGAAAGGCTTACTGCAGATTTAGTGCAAGCCATCTAGCATTTGAGGTAGTTGCTATACCTAGTGCAAAATGTGACGTGCCAGAGAAGCGTATTTCGGTCTCAGTTTGTCAGGCAAAACCAGGCTTGACTCACGAGCAGAGAAATTGCTGCATAGCATGTTTGTACTTGATTGCCATTGATGCAAGCTCAGAATTGACAGACATTGAGCAAGGAAGTTGATAGGTGATGTGTGGTGGCAGGTGGCAGAAGAGGTGTTTCTGCTGTCCAGGACGGTACGCACATTTGGCACAGAGGCCGGGGAGAAGAAGAGGTATCAGGGGCGCTTGGGCATCCTGCGCCACATCAGCATCCGCCAGGCTGCTGCTTACCTACTGTATCTCACCTCCAACTCATTCCTCTTCAACCTCACCAAGGTCTGACCATCCCCTTTTCCCCTGCTTCCCCTCTTCCTTGGCCCCCTCCCTTGGCCACCTCCCTAGGCCCCCATCCATCCCCCACACTGTGTCCTTTGACCGCCTTGAAAGACATGTGCTCACAGCGCTGCCGGCCTTCTCTACCTCACCTCCAACGCACTCCTGTCTGACCTCAGCAAGGTCTAAACCCCTTTCCCCCCTTCCCCGCGCTCGTCCTTGCTCCCTCCTCCCCAGGCCACTCTGCTGGTGTTTCAATCACTCTTCTCTGTCAGCCTGTGATGGTGATTGCTCATGGCATTGCCCTTCTGGCACGTTTACATCCCAAGCTAGACTGTTGCATGCTCTGCGCTGCGCCAGTTCTGCCGTAACTACCTGAAAACATGAATGGCTACTGCCGTCCAGTCATGTGTGACTGCAACTTCAACATCAGTGACATCAGACGCACATCATGCAACCGGCTCATCATGCAACAGTCACAGCATACAAGTATTGCAACAAGCAACAGTCACAACATGCAACTGTCATACCATACAACAGTGACAACATACAACTGTGCAAGTGCAGGTGGTGACATTGTTGGTGGGTGGCAGCATGGCCCTAGCTGGTCAAGTCAACCCTGAGCAGCTCACTACCTTTGTGCTGTATGTGGAGTTTGTGACAGCTGCCAGTCTGAGTGTATGTGATCAGTGGGGACCTCTCATGGAGGCTGTGGGTGCCTCTGAAAGGGTCATGTACTACCTGGATAAACCTCCTGCGCCTCAGATCGCTGGAGGCAAAACAGTACCTTCTTGGTCTGGCAAGGTACGTTTTCTGCTGCTTTGCAGTAGTGTGTTTGTGACTGCTGCCAGGCTGAGCGTGTCTGATCAGTAGAGCCCCCTCAGGGAAGCCATGGGGGGCTCTGAAAGGGTCGCACATTATCCCGACAAACCTCCTGCCCGGCAAATTGCCGTCTTACAATGGCAAGGCATGATGATCTGCTGCAGTGAACTAGTCTGTTAGTGCTTCATCAGGTGTTGCACGGTTCGTAGCAGCAGCCAGTCTGAGTGTGAGTGTGACCAGTTGGGACCTCTCGTGGAGGCCTTGGGGGTTTCTGAGAGGTCAATGTACTACCTAGACATACCCTCTACGCCTCAATTTGCTGCACGCACAACACTGCCATCTTGGTCTGGTCTAAATATTGTCTATGACATTTGCAGTTCGGTATCATATTGCGTGGACATCAGCAGTATTGCACGTGGCATGCAGGTGCACTTGAGCAATATCAGCTTCAAGTATCCAGCTGGGGTCGTAGCTCCAGGAAATGTTGCCCTCAACCTGCAACATTATCAGCACACGACATCAAGCTGAAGGTCACACAGTCATAGGCATGGCTTGTGACATGCAGGTGCACTTGAGCAACATCAGCTTCCGGTATCCCAGCCGGTCTGAGATTGTGGCCCTAGAGAATGTGGACCTTGATCTGCAGCCAGGCAAGCTAGTGGCTCTAGTGGGGCTGTCAGGCAGCGGCAAATCCACCCTAGTAGCCCTGCTGCAGCGCCTCTATGACCCCACAGCCGGCCAGGTAAAGCATGCTCAGATAGATCCGTGTATTTGAATGTCTAGCAGTGACAAGTTATGCTACTGGCCCTATTGTAGTGCCTTTATGACCCCACTGTCGGCCAGGCAATCTTTGCTGATAGTGATAAATGTGATTTTGAGCTGTGGGAAGATGCTGTTGGCTGTGGTAGGGCTGATTGTTTGCAAGAAGTTCACTCTGGTAGTCCTGCCGCAGCGCCTCTATGACCCCACTGCTGCTCAGGTAGAATGTTATCAACAGTTTCAAATGTGTTTGGTTATTGTGGAAGGCTCTTGTGGGGCTGTTAAGCAGCGGCAAATCCACCCTAGTAGCCCTGCTGCAGCGCCTCTGTGACCCCACAGCTGGCCAGGTGAAGCAATGCTCACACAATTTCATTGCATCTGTTTGTCCAGCAGTGACAAGTCACACTACTGGCCCTAATGCAGCGCCTTTACGACCCCACTGCTGGCCGGGACACCTTCTGCTGATACTAATAACCTTGATATTGCAACGTGAAAGGTGCTGTTGGCTGAGGTGGGACTGATTGGTAACAGCAGATTCACTGCAGTAGTCTGGCAGCAGCGCCACCATAGCGCTGCACTGCTAATTAGGCAAACCATTGTTACTGATTTTTCACTGTATCCTTATGTCAGTCCCATGAGTTGCCCCTTGTTTTGTCACTTTTTTGAAGCTTTTTTTGTGTTGCAAACCTGTCTTGTAATACAGATAGTTGTGCAGGTGTTGGTAGATGGTGTGCCGCTGACAGAGGTGGACGTGGGCTGGTACGGCATTCACATACACGTGTTAGACACTGTCTTTTCTGGATGATCGTGACAGTTATCAGTGCTGGTGCATCTGTGCCCCTGCTTACCGTGGCAACAATCATGCAGGTGTTAGTAGACGGTGTGCCGCTGACAGAAGTGGACGCGGGGTGGTACCGCAGCCAGATAGGGGTGGTGGCTCAGGAGCCGCGCCTCTTCTCAGCTACCATCACTGCCAACATCACCTATGGCTGCCCAGGCAAAACCCAGGTTAGTTGCTGCCCTGCCTCATGGCGGGTTTAAAACAACAAGAATAAGCCGCCATTGCTGCCAATATGATCTCAAGCTGCCCAGGCAAAACCATCATCAGGCTGAACTTCTGCCACCAAGACCATGAGCGATTTGGCTCTTGACTACAAGCACTTGAGTAATATTATGAACAACTGAGTTCCAGACTGTGAGCAAGATGCGTGGCGAGTCACTGATATGATTTAAAGCTTGCGAGCAGCAAACAAAAGAATTGCAGCAGTAAGTGGTGAAAGTGAATGTTGCTCAGCAATCTGTATGCATGCTGGAATGCCGTATAACACCAATCTTGCAGGGTACTGCGGCTTGCGCCAGAAGCAATTCACATGTCCAGGGTGTGTGTGGTACAGGAAGAAGTGCAGCTAAAAGCCAAGCTGGCTGATCCTGTGTGCGGTGATCAATTGCTCATGTAGTGGAATGCTATTTACTTCAAAGGAGTCAAACTTTATACAGACGTAGTTGACATGTCCAGTGTATGTTTGTTGCAGGAAGAAGTGCAGGAAGCGGCCATGCTGGCCAATGCTCATGACTTCATCCTGGCACTGCCGGACGGATATGCCACCAAGGTGAGCTGAGTACCTGGCTGCATTGCACCCAGTGACCTTGCTTATTGCATTGGCTGGCTCGAGAGGCTACCCAATCCCCTTCACAGCTCCTGTTGAGCATCAGCATGCCAAGCAAGGTCCATCACGACTTTTGCCCGTCCTTGAATGTCAACATACATTGTTGAGTCATACATTGTTGATTTGCACAAGTTGTTTGCAAGCTCCGTGCTTTGTCCAACATCAGTCGTTCTTGCATAGCAGAAAGCCTTGTGGTCTTCCATCAACATTGCACCACTAGTCTAGAATGTTTTCTTGTCTTTAACCTTGCTGCTAATGCAGGTCAGGGACGGGCTGCTTTCTGGAGGGCAGAGGCAGCGAATAGCCCTAGCCAGGGCCCTTGTGCGCAATCCTAAGCTGCTCATACTGGATGAAGCCACTTCTGCCCTTGATGCAAAGAGTGAAGCTGCAGTTCAGGAAGCCTTGGACAGAGCCATGCAGAATAGCCATAGATCAGTTCTAGTCATTGCCCATAGGTGAGACTGCATCGACTGGCATCCTGGGGATTTCAACTATTCTCATGACTGCACCGGCAACTCAGGCAATACCGCATGTTGTTGTTGTTGTTTTGCAACAACATCTGTGGTTGTTTTGCATTGCCCAACATGTTATAGTTGACTATTCAAGTTGTCGTCAACGTTATCATTCCCTAAAAGTCATACAGGCTATGACTGTCATGATTGCCCCTGCAAACCTGCAGATTGTCCACAGTCCGTTCAGCAGACCACACAGTAGTGATGGAGGCAGGCCGCATTGTAGAGCAGGGCACACATGACAGCCTGCTGGCGCTTGGCAAAATCTATGCCATGCTGGTGAAGCGGCAGGCAGCTGCTGGCGGTGAGACTGAACAGAAAGCCACATTGAGTGAACCACGGGATAGTCTGCAGATCCCAGCGGCAACTGATGATGTGAGTGGCTCTGATTGCAGCATGCTGGCCTTTTCTTATGTTTGCCGTTTCTGGTCATGCTGCATGCGTCTTGCGTGTTCATTTACGCTTTGCCAATGAGAAGGCTGCATGCAGCTATGGAAGACAGCAGTAACATTCAATTGCTGCCAAATTGTCTGATGTCATGTTATCTGCTTGATGTGCAATCAATGACTGCACCATCCCAGTTGGTCATGTTGCGTTTCAAGCGCGTGTGCTGCTGCTTCTTCGAGCAATGATTGCTCCATGACTCTGGCAAACTTGCAGCAGCAAAGGATATAATGTGTGTCCAAGCTGTCTAGACTTGGACAGGAGATGCTGTGCAAAACTGCATGTCTGCATCTCTGTCGGCACACCAAGGTCAAGGTCAGCTCATTGCTTTGGCATGCACCTAGCAGGGTCACGAAGCCTTATTGGCAAGCATGTCAATGGTGATGCTGATGATGACCAACGTCAAAGTCCAAGTCTGCTTTTACGCACATAAGCTTTCAATACGACCCTCAAGGCATAGGCTTTTCCCTTCGTGTTTTCTGCTCTTTCTTTGCAATTGCAAGCTTGCTGCTGTGTAGGCTGAGCCCCAGCTAATGCAAGGGGGGTCGCCGACCTTTGCCACCCCAGAGGCAGCCAATGCATGGTTTGGCCAAAGTCCTGATGGCAAGAGCTCGGGGGGCATGGAAGTAGTTGATGAGAAGGTGCTGGCAGCAGCAACATTGCCGCAAAATTTAGTTCAGCAGTTAGAGGCACAGGAAAGACCCATGTCACCTCTACTGGCTTCAGCTGAAGTCAGCGTGGACTCAATCGATTTGGAACCCATTGATGAGCCTGAGAAGTCTGGCAAGACGAAGGCACAAAAATTCAGAAAGAGCGAATGACTCTGTACAATTTTGTCCCTGCTACAGTGAGAGTTCATTGAAACGTATCCTAATGCACAGTGGCAACAACTCATGGTGTGCAAGCAGCCCATGCTGGGTTGCACCAATAGAACTGCGGCTGTCATGTTTACAGAAATGTTTTCCTCGAACACCTTTTCAAATTTTGTTGCAGTCAGCATTTAATTTTGGCAATAAAGTTGTCAATGCTCGCCTGTAAATTGCATGCCAAGCACACCCGTAACAGCATTGCATGCCGGCAATTTATGCAATCGTGCACTTCTGCCAAACGTGTCAGCTTGACGTGAAGACTTAAGAACAGCTTGGCAGATGCATATATTCGAGAACGTGAACGCAAGTGATAAGGATGTCCACAGAACACACTGAAAAGAACGGCCCCATCTGTTCAGGTGCTTCCTCATTGGTAGCAAAAGCCCTTGCTTTAGGCTGTGCGTTCGGTTTGTCAAGTGATCATGCATCTCATGTGAGCTTCTGCATTTGAAACGCAACCAAGCATACAGGGCAATGAATGATCAAGTACATTTTTCTGTCTTTCAATCTATGACAGGCCGCTTGCATTGATCCACTGCTTCACAGCAACGTTTGGAACAATGCGTTTGTGAGGCAATGGGAGGGCAGTGACAGGGGAGGCGTTGCTGTGCTGCAGCCAGGCTTGCAAGGCAGCCCTCTCATATGTGTGCCCATCAGCTGCAATCACTGGCTCCCTAAACAAGCCCTGCAGCAGTTAGGAACGCATAAGGCATACAGGCCAGGACGATCTGCATCCTGGTTCCTCAAGATACAACTCTGCAGTGTTTCCTGTGATCAAAAGCACTTATGCTGAGACTTGCATACTACAACAACAGCAAATAGCTGAGCATATAATCTATTTGGCAATGTGCTCGAGTAGGCCAGGCTACTGTGCCTAAAGAGCCCTCGACAGTTGATCAAGGCATGCCAATATGATGAAATATGCAAGACGCTCACAAATTGCAACTGCAAAAAACTGATCAGCTGCATTCACGCCAGGGGCTAAACGACCCTGCAGGGCAAAAGCAAAGCTGTATACCTTGGTGATAGGGCAGAGCATGAGGTCATGGAGCTGCTTGTGAGCAGGGTCTGCTGCAGCAGGCTGATTTGCAACATCATCGACCTCAGGGCTATTTGGTTCAGTGCGAGACATGCTGGCCTGAACGCTTGGAGACTCTACGGTTTGCTCAGTGGCAGAGATGCTAGCCTGAGTGGTTGGGGACTGTGTGGCTTGCGTGCGGCTTGGCCTGAGTTCAGTGTCTTTCGATGGATTAGGCACATCTA
Source organism: Trebouxia sp. TZW2008 (assembly GCA_002118135.1). NCBI lineage: Eukaryota > Viridiplantae > Chlorophyta > Trebouxiophyceae > Trebouxiales > Trebouxiaceae > Trebouxia > Trebouxia sp. TZW2008. Next base: position 66,178 of record BDIU01000213.1, read on the forward strand.
GTGCAGCTTGAGAGTCATGCACACTCAGCTTGGACACGCTTGAGGTGCTCTGGTCAGTTTCTGTTCCGTCTTCATGCGTGCGAGTTGCACTCTCGTCACTCAGGTTTGTCTCATTGGGCAGTTTGTTGTCAGGTTGTGGCTCCTGTGCAGGTTGCTGAGCCTGTTTGTTGGCCTTCTGCCTCAATTTCTTGGCCCTGTTGGCTGCTGCTTTGGCAGCTGTCTTAGCAGCCGCATCAGCAGCTGCCTTCTCCTCCTGCTGTAACAGCTTGTCACCTGCTGCCTGAGCCTGTGCAGCTGCTGCTGCTTCTTCTTGAAGAGCAGCCCTGTTGTCTCGGCTCAACAATTCACCATTAGCTGCCTGAGCAGATGCCCCTCCCGCTACAATCGTAGCTGCCTCAATCTGCGCTGGGTTGGGGTGAGCTGTGACCTCTGTCTGAGGAACTGACAGTAATGCTCTTGCTAGCTCAACTTGGCCTGATGTAGGAGCAGCTGGCTTGACTGGTGTTTTGCGTTTGGCCAGCTGCTGCTTGACATCCACCTAGACGCCAGATCGCCATCATGACAGAACAGAATGGCTAACAGGCGGTTCATTGCTTCTGCATGCCCCTGGCTGGATCATGGAACCCTACTAGAATGCATACAAATGGTGGAAATGATGCTATGTGTGTAAGGCGAGCTTTGTACAACTTTTGAGTTATCACACCAGCTCAACCTGACGCAACACTTCCTAGCTTCCTGCTGATGTGCTCATGCATTTGCAACAGCTTCTGTGACATGCAATTCATGACAACATGCACATGCTTGCAGCATGTTGAGCTACCAGGAGCTCTGCAGATCTGTCCACAGCAACATTAATGATACAAGAGTGCTTCACATCAGAATGTGCTCGTTTTCAGGACATGTAAATGGCGCCAATCACTGCACTTTGACTGCATTGGTTTTCCTGAGTATGGACAACTTGATCTAATAATCTAACTCTTGGTGCGCAATGCAGTTGACAAAGTTCACTATACTAGAAGCTCTGCAAGGTGATGCATGCAAACTCACACTCTCATAGCTGCGCACTGTCAGCATCTATAGAGCATATGACAATGCATAATGCACATGTGCAGCATTTGTTTAACTCATTCAAAGCACATGCTAGACAGGCTCAGCAGGGCCAGTATGTACTGGAGCAGTCCACTACCCCCATCCAGTTCAGTCCTATGCTGACCTGAACCATTCCCACTAAGGTTCGAGGATGAATACATCTTTATGGCTTGTATGCAGCATACCTTTGGAAACAGCCAGAATTGCAGCTTTTGGGTCATACTGAAAGGCACTAGCTCTGAGCTCATCTTGGCTAGCAAATTGAGGCGCAGCTGGAGCATTGAGCACTCTGTTGCAGAAGCTGTTACAGACCATAAGTTCCTGTTTTTGGCAGCCAGCGACGGTGCCCACAAAGGATCACGCCACATGTCATCAAGGGCAGCCAAAACATGCTCTGCAGTCAAGCAAAAATGAAACATTATTCCTGCATTCACATTTGTTGAATTGAACATATTTGCTAGGCAGGTTTTGAAGCCGAACAGCTAGGTGCAAACAGGACCAATCAGCTGCTTCCATGCAAGTCTATTCAAGTCCACAGAAGCTGTTTTGCGCCAGCCCTGGACACGCAAGGCAGATTTGCTCTTGCAGCAAGATAGACACATGTCAAGGGCAGCCAAAACATGCATTGCAGAACAGAATAGTGAAACATTTGCTCATGCAGCAAAGCAAACACGTGTCGTCAAGGATGTCAATCTACGCTCTGCAGGCAAGCATACATAAGTACATGTGCAGAATATAACCTGAGAATCCACATGCTGCATACACGTGCAGAATTTTAAGTTCACAATCCACACGCTGCATTGTTGGAGTATGCACTCTAGACTTCTGACAGCAGAAAACAGTCAGTGCAGTGCAGCTTGCTACATAATTATGCATGCATTGCTCCTACGCAAATTTTGCTGTCTTCACTGGACTGCTTCGCATCCTCTGCTTGCAAACAGAATTTAACAGCGTGCAAGCTAGAGTTCTTACCGCACAGAAGCAGTCTGTTTTTCTAAACGATACTGGCGCTTAGGCATTGTCATGCATCTTAACGATGCTTGCTACATGCCAATGAATGCACCGTACCTATGCAAGCTTTGATGTCTCCAAAGTTGTGCTTGACGCTGAAAATCTCAGGCTGTATTTTCGGCCCCTGCTTGCTTCCTGGCTCCCCTCGCAGATTCTGTTTCAGGTCACAGTCCATTTTACTGGCAGATAAGGGTTCCTGATTGGAGCTGATAGCCAGGGTCATTGCTAAGCCAGACAGGCCTCTCAGCATGGCATGTGTTGCAGAGACTGGGGGTGGTTGTGTTGGTCTGCCAGCTGGACTCCACTTAGTGTAGTTCGCTGCAGCATAGTGGACCCATGAAATGAGTTGCTCATAATTAAATGAAGTCTTGTTTTTCCAGAAAGCATAGCGTCATAAACAGGAACAAATGTTGGTCAAAGCTGTAAAGTCTGATATTCCCCTGGTCGAAGCTGCTAGCCAGGCTGATGGCTCAGGCAAACAGGCCTCTCATCATGGCATGTGTTGCAGATGCTGGCCGTGTTGATGCTGGCTTGTCAGCTGGACTCCATTTGGTGTAGTTTTCTGCAGCATAAAAAAGTGTCCCTGGTAAAAGCTTCTAGCTACGCTGATGGTTAAACCAGACAAACCTCTCAGCATGGCATGTGTTGCAGAGACTGGCAGAATTTTTGCTGGCCTCTCGTTTTGGCATGTTCTCTGCAGCATACATGAGTGTCTCTGGTTGGAGCTGGTAGCCAGGGTGGTTGCTAAGGCAGACAGGCCTCTCAGCATGCCATAGGATGCAGATGCTGGTGGTTCTGGTGTTGGCCTGCCAGATGGACGCCACTTGGTATAGTTCTCTGCAGCATACATAGGTGTCCATGGTCAAGCTTGCTTGCCAGGCTGACGGCTAAGGCAGACAAGCGTCTCAGCATGCCATAGGTCCCAAAACCTTGCCAACACTTTACTGCATAAGCCTTGCGCTGCCTGCGCCGCCATGCGTCATGGCGTCAAGGGTGTCAGACTGCAGTCCCACATGCATTTGCCACAGGAAGCCTTGAAAAGCTCATACAGTATGTGCAGCATGCCTGATACTGCAGCAGCGCATATATGTACACTTGTCACAGTTGGGCTTGAACAGCTTACACAATTTATGCAGCATGTGCATGTACATTGATGGCCGCTTACTCAAGATTCAGATGTAGACTGTACAGTTGGTTGGGGGGTGGGGGTGGGCGCATGGTTTGGTATCAGCCTTTTACAACAGCATGTTGATGAGCATCAATGGCGGCTTAATCAAGGTTCAGGCGTAGATTGTAATGTTTGGGGATTTGGCATATGGCTCAGATTCAAGCTCTATACACAACAGCATGTTCACGATCATTGATGGCGGCTTACTTAAGGTTGAGATGTAGACTGCAATGTCTGAGAGGTTGGCACATGGCTTTGCGCTAGCTCTACATACAACAGGATGTTGATGAGCATTGATGCCCGCTTACTTAGGCTTGAGATGTAGAGTATGATTTAGGAGGTTGGTATATGGCTTGGTGTCAAACTCTACATACAACAGCATGTTGATGAAATTTGATGGCCGCTTACTTAGGGTTGAGATGTAGACTGTGATGTTTGAGGGATTGGCATCTGGTTCAATTGCAAGCTCCTCATGCAACTGCTGCAGCCATGCGGGAATGCGCGGCATTGCATACTGCCAGAAATGCGTCTTGACCACTGGATCATTGTGAAAAGGAGACACCAGTCTCAGCATACAGCTGTGTAGAACTGATATGATCCATGTTTTCAGCCCCACAACTTCACTGGCAGGAACTCGCTGGAAATCCCAGGGCTCAGCCTCAGGTCTTACCAGCTGATCAATTATGCGCACAGCAAGCTCCTGCAGGCAACATTTTCTGGGAGAGTAGTGACAGCAAGGGAGAGAGAGGAAAATGATGACACAGGCTTTAGTCAGCCAACAAGGCTGATTGCATGTGCCACACAGTGACAATGACTATGTGTCCACCCACTTAAGGCAGTCTATGACATGGTGAGACACCCTCAACTGATCATGATGCAGAAAGAGTACGCATGCTAGAAACAACAGCATGCAAAGGCGCAGTGAACAATGCACATGATTAGATGACAACTTAACATCAGCGTGACCCAGTCTAAAGCCTGTCAGACAGCGTGACCTCACAGGACGGACTGAGCAAAAGCCAAGTGAGTGATTGATAAGAACGTCTAAGCCGACATGCCTTAGAGAAATGCACAGAACTGCCTCTTCAGACAGAGGCTCCAATTATGACGCCTAATGACACAGCCTTCTCTTTATTGCTTTCCTGTCTCTGTGATGATGCATAACACATGCAAGAGACTCTCGTGATGATGCCCAACGGCAAAGATTTTTTTCTTCTTCTTCTTTCTTTTGTCCTTTGCTTTTCCTGTTTTGTCGCATAGAACACACAACTTAGGTATGGGTTACCTGGCAGCTGCTATGCCTCTCTGTAAGCGGTAGGCACGCCATGGTCTCCAGCCCTCCCTGTGCAAATTTGATGCCATCCATGAGAAGTCTATTTTGCAGCAGCAGATCTTTGGTGACTGTCCCCAGCTTTGACAGAAGCTTGGCCACTACTGCCAGAGTGCGATCTGTGTTCTGCAGGATGACAGACCATGTTTGAACAAAAAGCATTGACAATTGTCCTCACTTGATTTCCATTGATCAAGTTTGCTTCTCCCATCAACAGTCAACGCACTCATAAAGCTTTGACATTTTCTCCTTTGATTGGTTTTGGATATAATGCTGGTCTCTTATGTAAAGTGAATACGCAGTTTCAGGCTCAGAGAGGTCAGGCCTAGGGTTTACAAGGCCTGACAATCATAAGATTTGAGTCAGAGCTTCATTGTTCTAGGAATGATCTAGGAACAATCAAGGGCTGGCTCTAATCTCACAATTGCCAGGCCTTATGATTGCAGGGAGGTGCCTTTCATGGAGCTAAGCTAGGTGCATGATCTCTCTGTTGCTAGTTGGTTGATGTCCAGTTGCATGGCACCATGTGGCTTGATACACACTAACCAAGTGGTTCTGCATATGCTTGTGATAACAGGTCGGTTGCTGCACATTTACTGTTGCGGTGGCGTGCCTGCTACAGCTATGACAGAAGCACAGAGGCGCAGCACAATCATGCGGGTACCATTTGCTCAAACAACATGCTAAGCTGCATGAACAGGTTAGGACGAAGAAGCGCCCATCAAACTATCTCAGAAGCTGCAGCATCTGCCTCCTGGACAACACTTTATCTCAAATGCATGAAGCAAGATGAACAAGAAATGCTCATCAGATTCAGCGGGCTATACAAGCTGCAGCTCTTGCCTGCTTGACAATAGGCTATCTCAACTGCATGAAGCAAGACAGACAAAGACATGCCCATCAGATTCAAAGTGCTTCAACAGTTGCAGTGCTTGCCTGCTTGACAAATGGCTCTGTGGGTACTTCCGTGTTCAGCTCTGCCATACAGTGCATGGCCCTTGCCACAGCCTGGCACCGGTCTACAGCCCAGGGAGTAGCGGCCTGCACAGCCGCACAGAATGTTCAGCTGTTTGTTTGTTGTTGCTAGTTTGAGTTGACTTGACAGTAAATTGACAATGAGTTGGCAATGGGTTCGCTAGCCACTTTTCAGTACACGTGTCAAGTCGCAGACCATGGGAGCATCATACTCCCCATACAGTGATTGATGCTCTGCAATGCTTCTGTATCATTTTTGCTATTGCTTCTGTAGCTGTTGAAGGCATGTCTCAAATCCAATAATGGGTATGTCGGCAAGACTGCTCAAAAGAGCAAATCTCATGCCTTTCTGTAGCAAAGACAAGTAAGATACAACAGCACTGCTTGTGCAATGTGGGCAGCAATGATGCACTGTGCAGCTACCTGGGAGTGTTCCGCAACTTCAGCTTGCTGCAAGGATATGCATCAAACTGCCCTCAAATTGGTGCAGACATAAGCTCACAATCAAGAGCCACTCAACAAAACTGGCGCCCCACTATCCTGCTTGGCAGGGTTCAAGTGTGCAGGCTGTTCTACCAAATGTGTCAAGATCTGCCTTTGCTTTCCCAACAAAAGAAGGCAGGCAGGCAGAAGCAGTTGAGCAATTCAAGCCCCTGACAAAGAATGGTTTTGCATGCACAGCTGTGTTGATGAGTTCTAGATAGCAGAAGTGTGGGCCACAGCAGTCTCGCAATACAAGCCCCTGATTGAGAAATGGCTTGCATGCACAGCAGCATTGCTGAGTTTTGCACAGCAAAAGCGCGGGCCACAGCATTTAGGCAGTGAAACAGCTCGATTGAGAAAGGGACTTACATCCACAGCAGTGCTGATGAGGAAGTAGATGTGCTCAAAGCTGCCATACTGCCTGGCAGCATTGAACCAAGGTGTAGTGTCATCCTTTCTTAGAACCATGTGTTGTTCGCCTGCATGCCTAGCATGCTCTGCCTCCTGCATCAATAAGGACCAGTGTTTCACCATGCATAGCACTCGATAAATCATATCAGATTGTCAGTCATAGGAGGCTTAGATGGCTGGGAACCACAGCACGCATGGCACAGGAGAGACTGCCTTTTCAGAGTTTGTTTGGGCAGTGTCTAGGTACAAAGGCCAGGGGTGAACACACAGACTGTTGGCAAACAGCTGTCTGGAAAGACCTCACCCATCTTCTTGTTCATTATGAGTGTGTCAGCACAGGACCAAACCAGTTGGAGACAGTTGACTACTACAGTGCACACCTAGTTGGGCATGCTGAGCCTGTCTAGCACACGACTTGAATGAATGAATGAATGAATGAATGAATGAATGAATGAGCTTGTAAAATGCAATACACAATACGTGGTTGTTGAGGGTGTGAATCACTAAGATACAGTGCAAATTGTGACATACACATTACGCTGGCGCCAATATGTCATATGCAGTCTGCAAGGACCTGGAACCATCAATCACTGAAAGTAAGTGCATGATCATTCACTGATAGAAACAGCTTCATGACCGGCACTGCATGCTTGCATACTCTCTAATAATAGAAGCAAACGGACCGTGGCGCACAGCCTGGCCAGGCAGGCAGCAAAGTTCAGATGTGTTGTCAGCTCATCATCCTCATTCCGAGAGGCATTGTGACACCAGAAGGCATCAAAAGGTCCTTGTATGCCTTTGGACAACAGCTGCGTCGCACACAAGAGGTGGATGCATGAGTCCTCTTCTGCTACAGCCGCAAATAGTACCTCAAGTGCCACGCTAGCAACTTGACTGCCTGCTTGGTCTACGCATGTATAGCCTGCAATGTCCCAAAGAGCGTTTCAGCCTCTGCACACAGCCTGATGAGTGTTGTGTTGACTGTTACACTCAGTCAACGCGTTACATCTAAAAACGCATGCAAATAGTGGCTGTCGATGCAGCAAGGGGCTAAGACAGAAATGCCTGCACGATGCATGGTCCAGTCCTTCGTCTTGAACAAAACAATAATGCTAGCACAGCGTGGCATGATGAGAAATCAGCCCATCATGGCAACAGCAGTCAAGGGTGAGGAAATCAGCCGTACACGCTAGTGGGTATGAGCAGACATTGTGACAAATTCATGTAAACAAAGCATGAAAAAGATCTAGAGTGAGTCCTTTTGCGTGACAGCAGCTCTTTCTGCATGAATTGCACCCTTTCACCTGATTGCGGACCTCAGCAATGCACTGACCTGTTCTAACTTGTTGCTCTGCGAAGCAGAAGCCAGCCTGGCCAGACCAGACCTGTGCAACACGTGCCCAGCATGTTTCTGTGGCAACGCAAATTTCAACCCATTCCTTAGCATTGTTTGTTTTTATTTTGTTCACTATCACTGTGTGAGCATCCCCGACTGCTGTCATGCATGTTGAACTTAGAAGTCATGCAAATACAAGTACACTTGCTGTTAGTATGAATGTGCTTGTGTTTGCCACTGCTGCTGCTATGGCTTGCAACACTGCAAGTAACGCTCAGCATTGATGCATACTGGTAGCTTACGGCAGAGCTCCCAAAGTGCAAACAGCGTGCCAGCCTTGTGTTCACGATAGCTTGGAAAGGCATGGCTCTGAGAGGGCTGTGGGTCTTCAGGGTTAGCAGACTGAGCCGTGCTTGAAGTGCTGACCGGCGCTCTCTGAGATGGCTGTGGGTCTTCAGGTTCAGCAGTTTCAGACGCGGTTGGAGACCTGACCAGCGCTCTCTGAGATGGCTGTGAGGTTCCAGCATCAGCAGTCTGAGGCGTGCTTGGAGTTCTGACCAGCGCTCCTTGAGATGGCGGTGGGTTTTCAGGTTCAGCAGTCTCAGACGTGCTTGGAGTTCTGACCAGCGCTCTTTGCGTTGGCTGTGAGGTTCCAGCATCAGCAGTCTGAGGCGTGCTTGGAGGTCTGACCAGCGCTCTCTGAGATGGCTGTGGGTTTTCAGGTTCAGCAGTCTCAGACGTGGTTGGAGTTCTGACCAGCGCTCTCTGTGGGTTTTCAGGTTCAGCAGTCTCAGACGTGGTTGGAGTTCTGACCAGTGCTCTCTGACATGGCTGTGGGTTTTCAGGTTCAGCAGTCTGAGGCGTGCTTGGAGACCTGATCAGCGCTCTCTGCGCTGCCTGTGAGGTTCCAGCATCAGCAGTCTGAGGCGTGCTTGGAATGCTGACCAGCGCTCTCTGAAATGGCTGTGGGTTTTCAGGTTCAGCAGTCCAGGGCATGGTTGGAGACCTGATCAGCACTCCAGGGTCTTTGGCAAGCCTCCTCAGGAAAGCTACGGTGAGCTTGGTTGAGGACGAGTCTGCTGCTGCAGTCATCCCAACTGACAGAATTTCTCTGAGGTGCTTTCTGCAAGCAAGCAGAGGGTGTGAGCATGTCAACTGGACAATGCTCCTTTTATCATTTGAAGTAAACCCGTCTGCAAGTTGCTTCAGGTTGCAAGTTGCCATGCAAGGTTCCATGCTGGCAAAGGAAAAGCGCACTTGGCAGATCAACATGCCAACTCTCATGCTGTTTGACTGCATTGCAGAAGGCTGCTCATGCATGGTGCAGAACAGCTATTGCTAAGTGTCTGTTGTGTCAGACATGCGCAATTCGACATGCACACCATGCCAGCATAAGCGTAGAAGATAGCTGACCTCATCAAGGCTGTGACGTCAAGCTTCATGTTTGGCAGGTGCCCAGCTAGCAGGCTGTGTGGAATGTCCTCTAACGCCGTGCTGAGCACCTCTATACCTGCCATGTCCTCTGGCAACTGTGAAGATGGTGACAGCTGTGCAGTCATGGACAGGTGGCAGAACCTCTGTGCTTTGAGGAGAAACTCAAAGTTCTGCTGCGTGGTTTGCCAGGCAGCATGGGATGGGGTAGGCAGGGGTCGGTTGGGGTCTGCAGGGGTCAAGGTGCGCAGCAGCAGCCTGTTTATGATTTCAGCAATTCTGCAAGCCTGCTGAAGACTGCGCAAGTTGCTTCCAAGTTTGTCCATCAGTGTTTGAACTGCAGCACACACAAGCATGTTTGATGGCTGCAATGCCGACAAGCTCAGCAGACTATGAGACCAGTCACAGAGCATGACTTTGTGCTCATGACAAAATTGCGCATCACATATCACATCTGGCAGGCAAGAGAGTCAGCTGTCAACAAGATACAGTAAGCAACTGGCCATAAAAGGAGCAACACAAGATGCAGCGCAGACAGCAACACATGCAGCAATGTACAGCATGCCGCACACAGCACAAGCGGGAGTTTGATCACAATTCTCAATGATGTTACTGACTTACAGCTGCTGGTGTTGGTCAAGTCAAGCTCTGCAAACAATAGTTTGAACAACCGTGGCACAGCTTGCATCTGTAGCAGCGCCTGCTCGGTGCCTGTCCATATGTCTTTTGGTGTATCTTTGCTGAGCAAGCACTGGAGCACCTGAAATGCGTCGTTTGCTGGCTTATCACAAGCATTGCCGGCTGCGTGTGCAGCTGTGTCCAGGGCCATCACCAGGACAAGTACAGCCCCTGCATACATGGCATAATGTCATGCAAAATACCAAACGCTTTCACTGTATTTGTTTATGTGACAGATTGGATGGAGCAGAGTTGCCAGCATGTAACGGCGTTTGCTTGGCCATACATGGTGCATCAGTTTCATCCATCTCTGAATGCCGGTGCAAGGGCCATCAGACAATCTTTGATAAAATCCAAAAGGAAATTAGCAGATCAGCTGTGTGCAGAGAACGTCTAAAGGATGTACAGGACAGGGTAACAGCTGCCTACATGCCTGGCTCAAGCAAGCAAAAGGACCCAATGTGCAAGTACAAGAGCTGCCAGCGCATGTCACACACAGATTAAGTGCAGCACGTGACACACATGAGAGGTATTCTGAGAAGAGACATGCACCTGATGACAGCACCTCTTGCGCAACTGCTGCAAAGACTGTGGAGGAAGGATCCTTTGTCAGCAGGCAGAGCACGTTGATGAGCCACTCATTTGCAGTGGCAGACAACACCTCTGATTTGCTTTTTGACATCTGCCTTGAGCTTGCTACAGCCAATCGTATGCACTGTACACACAAGGCTCTGCCTTGTGACTCAGGCAGAGTCTCAAAGAAGGGACCTGCATTGCCTGCCTCTTCCAAGATGGCTGTTAGCAAGGTACTGACCATTGTCTGAAGCGTTTTGTCTGGAAGCTTGATTGCTGTCAGAAGCTGCAGCAGCTTCAGTAGTAGAAACAAACCACGCATAGTCATAGTGATGGCCTGTGGTGCAGGTTCGTGTTGAGGGTGAGAGGCTAGCATCCTGCATAGGATGCCATGCATCTCTGCTTCGCCGGCCTTGACGTATGCAAACTTATGTTGTCTCAACACCATCATCTCCTGGTAGCTTTGCATCAGCAATAGGATTGGCCTGAGAGGTTCTGACGTAGCAGCAATTGCAGCATTTGTCATGTCTTGTTTTACAAAATCCAGGGTGTTTGGAACAAGACTGCTGGATTGCATTGCTGTGAGTCCCTCCATACCAGCTTCATCACCAAGTCCCAAGGTGTCCCAGCAGCTGTTGTACGACAGAGTGTAAGCAGCTTCAGCCCAGCAGATTGCAGCAGAGGCCTTTGAAGTAGTTGGTAAGGTCTGCCACAAACAGACACTGATTGTCCAGTCCAGTACCACGGTCAGATGCACGTTGTTGTCAGCACTGGCTCTCAGCTGCAGAACGAGAAGCGGCGTCGGACAAGTTGACCACTGTTTGCCAACTTCAGCTGAGGAGTCTGGAAACCGGTGTGATCATTGTGACTCACCTCAGCTCGAGAAAGGTGATCAAGCTGCAAGCCGTTATTGAATAGTTGAAAGGCTTCAGAAGGCACCCCTAGCTGGTCAGAGAACCATTTCTTGATTGTTGCTGGGGAGGCGCCGTCCGCAAATCGCTGCTTCCACAATACCTTGCTACGACCCTGCAATCAAGAGGTACAACAGCCGTCCACAAGTTGTGCTATGCCCCTATGCGTCCGCTCGATGCACAAAGGAGATTACCTGCCGTTGTAGAGCGACGTCCATGCCGGCTGGTAATGGTAGCCGGCGGAATTTAATGTGTGAGGAAAGACTAGCTTGAATGGAAATGCAATGCAATCAGTACCGCGCTCCGAAACCAGGGTCAAAACAGGCTCCTGAGCTTGTACCATGTTACAGGGAACGTGGCAGAACTAATTATTGTGCATAATTAAATATGCATAACTAATTGCAGAACG
>BDIU01000214.1:0-208637 GCA_002118135.1 Trebouxia sp. TZW2008
ACTGAAACCTTACATTCCATGCTCTGCTTCAAGTCAAAATTTCAAACAAGGGGTGACGAGTAACCTGGCCATGGTTGGCGTTTCGGTCATGCACCGACTGTACCGGAATGCAGATGCGCAAAGCTTTCTGACTGCATGCAGGACCCGCCTCCGCCACCGACGCACTTCAACGTCAGCAGACGGCAGAAAATCAGCGACAGTAGCAGCACCTTCTGGGATTCGCGTTCAAAGCCAGAAAAAGTGATCTTGGTTCTGGGTAAATGATATGTAACGCTTGAGTACAGTCATGAAGTGCCGTGAAAGTGAAGACTTCACTTGTAGCTCCATCAAAGAGCTGCAGGAAGCGTGACACACGTCAGCAGGGCCAGCATGTACCTGGGAATCACTCGAGTTGGCTCGCTCAGTGTTGCTGACGCTGAGGCAGAGCAGCCCTCGAGCAGCGGACGCCCAGTGGATGATCGCGTTGACTCCCTTATTAGCAGGATCCGACCTGCAAGGCATAGCGAGCAAAGGCGTCATCGAGTTGCACATTATGTCAGCGGTCTGATCACGAAATGCTTCGCAGCCAATCATGAGGCAAGTGTGATAATTTGCCAAGGCTATTACCACACCTGACAAAGCTCTCAGGCTGGTGTTTCTTCAGGTGGAAGCGTTCATGTTTGGCTCAGTACCTTTGAAGACCTATCTGCCAGATGGAGACATTGACATGTCGGTTTTCCAGTCTAAAGGCAACTCTCTGCGTGACACATGGACAACAAAGCTATGTGCAGTCTTGGAAGACGAACAGCGTGACCCGTATGCACAATTCAGAGTCAGGGACGTCCAGGTTATTCACGCTGAGGTAAAAGTCTGCCTTGCTTGCCACTGTAGTCTTGTCACTGAATTGCAGTGTAGCATTGCAACATGAGCTTCTCTTTGGTTGCAGGTCAAACTGTTGAAGTGCCTAGTAGATAACATTGTTGTTGACATTTCGTTTGAGACCCTTGGAGGGCTGTGTACTGTAGCATTCCTGGAGTCAATTGACAGACATGTCAAAGGGCAGCACCTCTTCAAGAGAAGCGTCATCTTGGTGAGATGACACAGAATTCACAAAATGCAGCTGGCATGCCCAAGATCAGTGTTCGTTGCTCAAGGATATCAGATGTTCATGCAGGTGAAGGCATGGTGCTATTACGAGAGCCGGCTGCTGGGTGCTCCTCATGGCCTCATCTCCACATATGCTCTCGAAACCATGGTCTTATACATATTCAATGTACACCACCAAGACCTGCAGACACCATGTCAGGTCAGCATGACAATATACGCTCCACACCTGTTGCAATGCTGGCATGCAAGGAGCTTTGCCCTACGTAGCAAGAGTGCACCAAATATCTGCTGATGACTGTGTGACAGGTGTTGCACAAGTTCCTTGATGTCTTCAGCCTCTTTGACTGGGACAAGTACTGCTTGAGCTTACAGGGTCCAATTTTGCTGTCAAGTTTCCCACACCCAAAAGGTAAGTGCTCTCAAACACATCTGCTACTCATTGTTCAGGATCCCAGAAGCTGATCACTATTGGCAGCATTTGACTGCTTCCTCTTGCTATCCACAATCTGAGCATTGCTCTTGGCACCAGCAAATCTGTGCTGCATTGCAAGTTGCTGCTGCCAAAGCATGACTTGCAGCTCAACAATTAGTATCTGCTTTTACAAGCTATCTCGGCAAGTTTGTGTAGTGCCAGCAAAGCAAATGTGCAAGGTACACATGCCCTGCAAGCAATGTCCTTATTTCCCTTGACTTGGCTGCAGTTGAGAATCCTCCAGAACACGACCAAGACAAGCTGTTGTTAGATGAGGATTTCACTGATGAGATGATGGAGATGTACAGCCCAGTCCGCCAAAAGCAGAACCCAAATGTCAAATTGGCTGTGCCAAATAGCAGCAGGAACTTCCCTGTCAAGTTTCTGAACATCATGGACCCTTTGCTGCCCACTAACAACCTGGGGAGAAGCGTGAACAAAGCCAGCTTTGCCAGGATCAGGAAGGCTTTAGCTCATGGAGCAAAGACCTTGTCCAAAATCATGACTAAGGCAAGATCTTTTGCCCTTGACGTGCTCAACACCAAAACATGCAAGATGTTTGCCACATTGATTCTATCATCATGTGTGGCATGCAGCATCCAGACCACCTGTCACAGCAGCCAGCTATGATGAACAGCTTCATTGCAGTGTGCGTGTGGTCTCTCTATCATGGTACAGTAAACTCTCTTTGTAAAGACTGCTTTGGTCACCAAACCATCTGTCCTCACATCGAATTGTCCTTACTCCTCTCCTTTAGTCCTGACCACTGCAGTCAGAATGCAGTCAATGGTTACCAATGGTAATGTCCTCACATCGAGGTTGTCATTACATGAAGTGTCCTTACAAAAAGAGTTTGTTGCATCTGCAGCTCTTTTGCCTTACTGATGAATTGCTTGGCTGATACAGGATGACAAAGAGGCTGTTGCTGCCATCGACAAGTTTTTCAAGAACGCTTGGAAAGCGCAGAGGCCTGTTGCTAAGATGACTCAGCAGGGCAGCACGCAGCAGGGCAGCCAGAACTGGCCAGGCAACAAACCCTCGCATGGTTATGGGCCAGGGCCACCTCTGCTCAACATACCACCTGAACAGCTACAGTACTGGCAGCAATATCAACAGCAACGTGTATTGCAACACATGCAGCAGCAACAGTATCAGCAGCACGCCCAGCAAGCTGCAAGACATCAGCATTTGACAGACCGTCATCATCCTCCTGGCAGCTCACCATCATCAGCGAGAGGATCTGCACAACCGTCTGCTTTCTCACCCTACCTGCTGCTTCCTCACCACCTACAGCAGTTGCAACAGCAGCAGCAGCAGCAGCAGCAGCAACAAGCATCACATCAGCAGAGTGGCAACCAAGCAGCTGCAAATGGGCACATTGAGCCTCCTGCACGAGTTGCTTCACCTTTTGCCACACATGCCAGAGCTAGCTTTTCAGAACAGGTCGTGTCACATGATTCACATGCCAATGTCCAGGGTGCACCAAACTCTGTTGCTGCTTCTGCTGCTGATATTGCTGCTGATGAGCATGACCTTGATCGTGGTCAAGATCATGCTGATGCTCAGAGCAGCAAGCCTGCTGAGGCTCGTGACACCAGCTCCTTGGCAGAGAATCAGCCGTCTCCTGATGATACACCTTCAGACTCAAGGTCCACGCCATCAGCGAACGTTGCACATGCTGAGCAGCATGGCTTGGGCAGCCTGCAGGCTCAAGCAAACCCACCTGCCCATGTGGCTACCAACCCATCAACCAGTCAAGCTATTGAGCCACTATCTGCCCCTCAAGACACCACAGCACCAGAAGCTCCGTCTCAAGACACCCCGTCAGCAAGAATGCCAAGTGCAAGTCCGGTCGCTGCAAGTGCTGAGGCTGCATCTCAAGGCAGCCAATCATTGCCTGCAGTACCTGCTGGTGCAGCACCCAGCAGTCTTGGGGCTAATGCCCATCTGCAGAACATCCTGCCTGCAGGCATGCCAGCTGCAGACGGTCCTGCAGCCTCTCAGCAGAGCCAAGCAGCTCCTGCTGCAGCTGTCAGTACCCCAACCAGCGCCTCTCCATTGCGGAATGGGACTGCCGCCCATTTGCAGCAGCTGGCGTCATCAGCAATGCTGTCCCAGTTACAGCAGGCAGGACTGATATCACATTCACAGCAGGCGTCGACTGGGCACAGCCAGCCTGCATCAAGCAATGGCAGGGACGTGTATGCATACAATGGCATGCAGATATCCATGTTGCCACCAGGGATGCTGATGCCGCCTCCACCACAGCCGCAGCACCAGCAGCAGAGACAACCTGGTAGAGGTAGCCGGGCACAGAGTCCAGCCTCAGGTGCTGCAGGTATGCTTTTGCAGCAGACTTGAGGTTTGACGTGCTTGCTGTGGCTTATATGTCGCAAGCTTCTATGTTGTGAGCTGCCATGCTGCATCAACAGTATCTTTATCATCAACATTATACGCTACCATATGCTGTAAGCTGCTATGCTGCACAAATGTTGCCTTTTCTAAGGAAAGCTTGGCTCTAAATCATACAAGTTGATGGCTTGTTTGCAGTTGCAATGTCAACTTGCATTGTGGCATGACAGTATGTGCATAATCACTGTCCTGTAGCGCAGCCAGCTGCTCAACCGCAGCAATGAGCATGTTCTTGCTATCGTACATGTTCTGAGGGCCACATAGTCATTAACGAAAACTTCCACTCTTATGCCTTTGTTTGCAGGTCAGCCATACCAGGCACAATTAGAGCAGTTATTTCCTGATATGCGGCCACCAATCATCCCGCAGCATGCCTTTCAGCAGCTGCAGGAGTCACAGCCTGCTCAGCACTCACAGCAGCAGCATCAACAGCAGCAAGCAGTGCCTCTTGCACAGCAGACTGATGACATTCTTGCAGGAGACATTGAGCAGCTAAATGATCACCTTCACACAGCACGCCTGTGTCATACTCAGAAGCCTGGGCCTATGGAGAGCAGCACTCATGGCAACATGAGTCAGCCAGCTCAAGAACAGGCAGCTGCCCCTGCAGCTAATGGGGCTGCTGCTCATGCAGCTGGGTTTCAGGCAGGGGCAGGGCAGCACAGGAGGGCAGACGGGAATGGCCCTGCCCTGCACGCTGAACACAGAAGGGCAGATGGAAACAGCCCTGCCTTTTCTGTTGACCGCCGCCGCCCTAAGGAGAGGCATGACAGGTGGCCAGGGGCAAACGGCATGTACCCTCAAGGCCGCCTGGCTCAGTCCAACAGCCCCACTGTCACCCCTGCATACCCCCCTAGCCACCATGGGCCAATTCCCCCACACCTGCTACAGCAGCAGTTTGCTGGTCAGGTCCTCTTACCGCCTCCTAGAGAGTACAGACACCCACATCAGCATCAACAGCAGCAGCAGCAGCAACAACATCCTCAGCAGCAACAGCATCAGCAGCAGGGGTACTGGATGCCGCAGCATCATCACCAGCAGCAGCAGCACATCGCAATGCCACCTTGGCAGCCGCAACGAGTTGACAGATCCCCCTCAGCTGATGACTTGCACAGGCGCAGTCTCACTGCAAGCAATGCAGTGGCCAGCAGTGATGCCGACAGCTCTGTGAGCGCTGCCCTGGCTAATCATCCTCATTCCCTAGTCAGTGCCACACTGCCTCCAAGCCGCAGTCATGAGCAGCTCAGCGACATTGCTCGCCACGCTGCAGATGCCCGTCTTGGTGCAGAAGCCAGCTATGGGTCAATAGGGTCTCTAGGGTCTGTTCCCCAGGGTCCAGGGAGGGGTCAGGCAGGAGTGGGGTTGAGGCTTCCCCCAGGCTCTGTACTTCACGGGCCAGCTAGCGTGGACAGCCCCCCCGCCCCCAGGGGTATATGGGGGGATGGCCTGCACCAGCAGAGGCTGACTAACCTTGCCAGTGACCTGGCATCAGTCAAGGTCGCTCCGCATAGCATCAGAACAGCAGCTGCCGAAGCTCCTGCTGCAGTCAACTATACTGGCCCCAGAAAGGAGAGTTTGGCCCCTTCATCTTCCAGATCTGCTGGTAGCACCCCACATGCTGCAGAAGGGTACAGGCCCAAAGGTGGTTTCCCTTTTGACAGTGGTGCTGCTCTCAAACAGCAGCGGCGGCAACGGTTCCCTCACAATGCTTCAGCACAGGAGCTTGGACAGACTGCAAGCTCTAGTATAGCCCCAGAGGCTCCTCCTAGGAAAGGTCGTGCTGCCAAGCTAAGCCTAGACTCTCTGACTAGTCAAGCTGAGGCTGCTAAGCGCCAACAGGCACTGGCAGGCTTTGAACTGAATACCGATGATTTCCCTGCACTTGGTGGGCTTGCACCTAGCATGGCTGCAACTGCCAGTCCAGCACGTGGCAACAGCAGAACACCTGCTGGTAAAGCCTGGTCAGAAACAGATGCCTTGAGCCCCCCTTTGCACAAGTCCCCACCTGAGTAGCAATCCCCCCATGTCTGCTGTCAAGGTTCTTGGACTACTACTGCAACAGCGTGCAGTTGTATCTATACAGCTTAATTGTTTTGCTGCCTAGTATATGTCAGCTTTTGGCAGGCCCAGTTTAGCTTTGTGTGACTTGTCTGTCTGTCAGGACGATTAGCTGTGTCAGCTTTTGTGCCGCAATGTTGACTGAGGACTGCAGATTTGGCTTTTATTTTTCCTGCCATGCAGACCTGCAGAGCCTGCCAAAAAAATGTTGATGCAATACTGCAGCCTGAGAAGTGCTTGCTGATCAGGTACTAGCAGACTCGAGCGCTTTTGTGTCTCCAGCTGTGTAGCCTACGGTATAGATTCTCAGATTACGCTTGCTAATCAGACAAGCAAAGACTTCGAATTCACAAATAAAGATTGCCCCATCAATCCTTGCGGGCTCAAGACGAGCAACCTGTGACATGTTCTCATGCTAATGCAAGCATAGGCCTGCCAATTGCAAGCTGAGCATCAAAAAGTTTCAGCATGAACTTGTAGTCATTGATGACTGAAGGGCGCTTCGCTAGCGGCAGGGCAAAATTGCCAGGGCGCATCGCTATTGGCTAAGAACCTGATCCGGGGCTCAATTTGGTATTGTCACGAGTCGCTGCGATAGCTGCGATCCGAGCCGCATCTGAAGAGAGGTGTGTACGCAAAACCTGCAAACATGTCCGCGATGACGTCCACTTTCCTGGGAAATACCTCAGTCTTCAGCCAGCAGGTGGCAGCGCCTCGCACAACCGGCAATGTACGTCTGATCAGCTTTGTCGGGCATTTCTGCCTGGATCCTGACCGCTGCTGTCCGATGCCTTCCCGGGAGTGTCATCTTCGCCAATGTGTTGCAGGGCAAGTTCACCACGGTTATGCGTAGAACTGTCAAGGGTGGCAAGCCAGGAGGCTCGGCTCCTGGTACTCAGAACAGCCCATCTTGGTATGGTCCAGGTAAGCAGCATTCCAAGCCGCAATCGAAGGCACGTAATTTGCATGATCTGTCCAGATCGCGCATCGACTTGTCGTGCACGGCGACGTGCTGGTCACTCCTGCTCAGTCCCTTTCGACTATAACTGTGCTGTGCCACCGACCAGCCATCGGGCTTCGTGCGAGCATGTATTGCCGTGTGGTGTTGATCAATGACTGCAATGTGTGCAGACAGGCCCAAGTTCCTTGGACCATACAGTGGCCGTGTGGTGCCAGAGTACTTGACAGGCGAGTACGCTGGTGACTACGGATGGGACACTGCTGGTCTGTCAGCGGACCCAGCCACATTCACCAGGTAAGTTCTCTTTGTTCTGGCACTTGCATACATTCCTGTGCATCCGCCTGCTTTTCAGAACTCGCCTTCATCCACACTGACCCACATTCGAATGTGATTTGTGACATGACCTGCATCACTGAAAAAGCCAATGCCATTCAGATTTTGTCATTTTGGAGTAATTCGTGCCAGACATCTGATTTGTGAAGCAACTCCATTTAAATTGTTCTGTTGATCAATGCAGGTACAGGGAGGTCGAGCTCATCCATGCACGGTGGGCTATGCTGGGAGCTCTAGGATGTGTCACCCCTGAGCTGCTAGCAAAGAACGGAGTCCAATTCCAGGAGGCAGTCTGGTTCAAGGCTGGCTCCATCATTCTGACAGAGCAAGGTCAGCATCAGCATCTTTCAAACTTGAGCGTGACATGGTCTACAGCTGTGCTTGCTGCTGTGTTGCTGCTGAGCGGGAGACTCTCTCACTGCTTTTCGCCCTACCTTCTTTGGCATGAGGCACAACTCATGCTGTAATAGATCGATGAATTGATACATTGCTGCCATTGTCTCAGCGGATATCAGGGGCCATTCTGCAGAATTTAGTTGACAGTCACATTGTCATGCCTGTAGCAGATGCTTTTCAAGAAAGGTGTCATATGCTGTGGCTCATTTGACTCATGCTGCTGCAGGCCTTGACTACTTGGGCAACCCAAGCTTGATCCACGCACAGAGCATCCTAGCAACTCTGGGAGTCCAGGTGAGATCCCACAGCATGCCATGCATGACTTCAACTTTTGGGCATCTTGACTGATCAGTGCACATCAAAAGCTTGCTGCTAAGCAAATTATGCCTGGCAAATTGTACTGCAGCATTGCATGCTTGATCTGAGGCATGAGCAGCACCCTCAGGCATTTGTGCATTGATTGCAATAGCCAAGACTCTCTTGCTGAATGTCAAGCTGTAGAGCAGCATTGCATGCTTGTCATGAGGCATGCGTGATTGCTTGGCATGAGCAGCACCCTCAAGCATTCTGATGCTGATCGCTAAGCTGCCGCCAATAATGTATCGCAAGTGTCCATGCTGCTAGTGGTCACGCTGCAGCCAAGCATGCGCTGCTCATTGTCAAGGTGTAGCTAAGGGTTTGCGGCCTTTGCAGATTGTGTTGATGGGTCTGATCGAGAGTTACAGAGCCAACGGTGGCATTGACGAGGACCAGGGTCTAGACAAGCTGTACCCTGGTGGGGATTACTTTGACCCCTTGGGCCTGGCTGATGACCCAGATGCGTTTGCTGAGCTCAGAGTAAGCCCCTTGTGACCTGCCTGGCAACCCATAAGTCACCATGCACATTCTCTGCAGCTGTAGCAAAGGATGAGAAGTGAAACTGATTGCATGCAGCATGTACTGTTGTTGATGAGCATGCTTCAGAGTGATGAACATGCTGCAGAAAGAAAAGTATGGCTGTTCAAGAGGAATAGCTGTGAGCAGAAGCAGTCTAAGCTAGGCATGCCTTGAAACATTGTCATATATGGTCTCATTGCCTGAGCGCAAGTTCATTACACAAAGCAAACCGCAGCAACCTGCTGTGCGTTGTTGCAGGTGAAGGAGCTGAAGAACGGCAGGCTTGCCATGGTTGCCATGCTTGGTTTCTTCGTACAAGCTATTGTCACCAAGAAAGGCCCCATTGAGAACTTGCTTGATCACCTGTCAGAGCCAAGTGTCCAGAACGGATTGAACAAGGTCACAGCCACACAGTTTACCCCAGGCGGTCTGTAAGCATATTTTACTTTGGACACTGTAAAGAATGGTCATGACTTTGTACACCTAGATACCAGCACTGAGTTTTGAGCGCACTGACCGTGACATTATGTACTTTTCGTGTGGCACTATCATTTCTGCCATTTTCAATCGCTTGAGGGCAAAGTGCCACCAATGCCAGACAATTTTGACCATTGAACATGAAGCCTCATAATCACACAATCCACGTGTGCGCCTGCTACGTGATTATGCACGCAGTCTCACATTCCTGACACCCTGCAGCTGATGTCACAGAAATGGGTGACAGAAACTTGTCAATTTCGCAATACAACCGTCAAGCGCAAAAGAGCTGTGCTGGCCAGAAATTAAATTATGTTTGAATATCTTGATGATGACGCTAGTACTACCCTCCCAGATCACAATCCAAAAATGAGCACATTGATCTGAAAACAGACATGGGCACAAGCAATGGCAGGGACGGTGCTGATTGCAAAAAAAAATAAACACACAGGGCACAGAGGTTTGGTCTAAGCGGATACATTTCAGGTTTGGTTCTATCAGCGTCTCTTGGAGCCAGGGGCCTTGCGAATTCTGACATTCAGTGGGGTGACCTGCAGCAGTCAGAATAAGGAATCAAGTCTGCTCTTGATTGCATGCGATTGACAGAGTGCAGCATGTCAAGCGTTCATTTCGTGAGCGCTGCTGAATATCCCAAAGCATCTCTGCGCTACGAACAGATGAAATCACAGAGCAAGAACAATAACATGCACAATGAGCCATGTGAGCATTTGCCTCAACACATGCAGGCAATCAGCCCAACAAGCAGCATTGCCTATACCTCAACAAGCTCATCTTCAACAACATACTCAAGGGCCTCATCCAAAGTAGGCCTCATGGGTTCATTTAGACCGGTGGCAATCTCCTTGGTTGCACTGCACTCAACCGTATCAGCTCCAGTTTGTACACAACAACGGCTGTGTCGATGCCCGATATCACAGCGCAAGCATGCTTTATTCATAAGGCTAAGCAAAGGCTGATTAACAACAAAAACGCATACATGGACGCCACCTCACCATGTATTGTGCGAAATGATGGAAAGCAGCACTGAAAGCTGGCAACACAAGCAACAACAATAATATCAACATCTGCAAGGCTGCCTTGGGACAAGTGGCATGTAGCATCGGCCCACAGACAGCACTGCTTGATAGCAGCAGTTACAGGCAGCAGGCAGCTGCATCACTCACCCACAAGCAAACTTGAAGGAAGCAAGGTATATGCCAGGCGAACTTCAAGTGCACAGGTAGCAATCCACATTCTGATGCTACTCATCTGCTTCTTCGTGCACACATTGACCTTTAGGTCGGTAGGCCTTATCAATGAGTAACTTTCAACACAACCCACCTTCTGATGTTGGTCATCTGCTTCTTCTTGCAGACGTTGACCTTCAGGTCAGTATTCCTCTGGTGGATGCCAACAACCTGGTCCTCGTAGACCTGGTCTCCTGCTCCACAGAACAGCTTGCCCCTTTGCTGTACACTCTCCAGGGCATATGTGGTGACTTGCCCCTGTTCATGGGCTATCAGGGATCCATTCTCCCTAGTTGCAATGGGGCCACACCAGGGACCGTATTCTGAGAAGACTGTGTTGAGCATGGCTGTGCCCTTTGTGGCTGTTAGCATGGCACTGCGAATGCCCAGTAGCCCTCTCGTTGGGATCTTGTATGTGATCCTGCAGCATGCACAATCCTGTGTGTCAACAACTGCTGCCAGAATTGAAAATAAGAAGAGCCTGTGTTCCCTTGTGGCAATGGGCCACATCAGAGACTGTACTCTGAGAAGACTGTGTTGAGCATGGCTGTGCCCTTTGCAACTGTTAGTATGGCACTGTGAATGCCCAATAGCCCTCTTGTTGGGATCTTGTACGTGATCCTGCAGCATGTACATGTTCTATTCTTAGCTGTTGCAAGACAAGAAAAACAGAGAAGTTTACAAGCTGAGGTGTGATAATTGAAACACCTATAGGGTGAAGCAGCCAAGGTGGCTAGCAAGTGTGAGAGCAGTCACTTGGATGACAAATTCATGGAAGGCCGATCTTGCAAGAAAGATTGCATACTGTCATCCACTCGATCACTCAGAATGACTGAAGGGACATGGTGAGGAAGAAGCAACCCGGTGAGTGAGATAGTGCGAGTCCTCCCAATGAGGTCTGGCATCTGGCCCTTGGCCCAACAGGTCCACCACAAAGCATAATGAGCCACAAGTCATGAGAAGCCTGAGCAGGAACGGTTTGAAGCAACAGTTTATTCTGGAGCCTTTTGTCAAGAGTGATTGAGACATGTGTGTGGCAGAGGTGTATGAGAAAGGATGAGGGAGCATCTCGTTAGGGATGTGGTGTCAGTGCCGCCAATGAGATCCAGCATCTGCCCCTTGCGCTGCCCCAGCATGTCCATCGCAGTGCAAGTAAGTCACGGCCAAGGCTGCTGTCTTGATGGGTTATGAGTCTGCAAGCTCGCCTTGACGCTACGAATTGTAGTGGTTGACACATATGTGTGAGACCGACCTTGTGAGGGAAGTGGTGTCAGTGCCACCAATGAGATCCAACATCTGGCCCTTGCGCTGGCCCAGCATGTCCACCACAGGACCCACATGTTCCTCCGGTACCTCTATCACTGCCTCCTCAAACGGCTCATACTTGTGTCCATCCACCTGCTTTGTGATGACCTGCAGGCACAAAATACAGTGGTGTGTGCGCAACCCTCTGAATGATCATTTGGACACAAGGGCATGTACAGCTGGCTCGTGCTGTAGAGTTGGTCACAAGTGGCGACCCATGCTGTGCATCCTAGCATTGATGTGCCTCTCTCAGTGATGCCATAAGCCTTGTCAGTACGCCTGTTTGTACTGACAAAGAATGGCGAGAAAACGCCTGGCAAGTGAGTTCTCTACAGCGGCAAAATGTTATGATGGCATAGCATACAGTGACAGGCACAGAGCTGCAATACCACGCTGCAACAGCTTGCAAAACGCAAGCTTGCTGAAGCACAGAAGAACTCACAGTGGGAGGTCCCACAGCAAATTCATAGCCCTCACGCCGCATGTTCTCCATTAGAGCGGAGATGTGCAAAGAGCCTCAGCCGCTGACAACAAACTGTCAGCCGATTCGCCAGGCTCAACACAAAATGCAAGCTGAATGTAGCAAAAGAGAGCAGCTTACAGTGGGTGGTCCCACAGCAAACTCATAGCCCTCCCGCCTCATGTTCTCCATCAGGATTGAGATATGCAGAGAACCTCGCCCGCTGACAATGAACTGGTCAGCTGATTCACCAGGCTCTACACGCAGGGCCAAGTTGCGTTCCAGCTCACGCTCCAAGCGCTCCTTCAAGTTGCGGCTGGTGACAAATTTGCCCTCCTTTCCAGCAAATGCTGAGGTGTTGACCAGGAAGGTCATGCGCACTGTGGGCTCCTCAACCTGTGACATGTACTTGTCATCATCATTTGCATGCTTGCTAATGAGATTTGCAGGCCCTTTTAGGTGCAGATAGGTACATGAAATAAGCACTGCAGGCTTCCCCACCTGTATTGCATGGCACAGTCAGTGCGGCCGCAAGACAGATTTCAAATTTGCGCTCCTTGCCAGCAAAGGCTGAGGTGTTCACCAGAAAAGTCATGCACGCTGTGGTCTCCTCGACCTATGACATGCACTCAACATCAGTTGCGGCTTGTCACAAACTTGCCCTCCTTGCCAGCAAAAGCTGAGGTGTTGACCAGGAAAGCCATGCGCACTGTAAGCCCGTCAACCTGCAACAGCAGATGTTTACCAACAGGAGCATCAGTTACATGTATTGAAGGAAATTGCATGACCCTGCTGGGTGCATGCAAAAGCAAGCAACTGCCTCCAACAAAACGCCATAGTCAGTCAGACTAGATGCATACAGATGCAAGCAGCTACCTCCAGGAACAAGCCATCATCAGTCAGAGATGCTGCAAGACAGCATTTCAAGGGTTCGCTCTAACAAACAGAAGTCTGCTAATAGGGGCAACAGATTGTGAGGCATTCAAAGCTTGCTGATGCAAGCATACAAATGGAGATAAAGGGCGTTGCCATTGTCGCCAGGGAGCTAGGCTGCAAACGACATCAGCCACACGGACAGCCCAACAGACAGGACCTGAAACTAAACTGTCACTATTTAAGTTCAGAACCTGAATCTCAGGCTATCTGTGTCAGGTATGCATTTCCAGCTCGCCTGGAATGCAGCGTTAATGCTCTATGACTGAAGACCACCACCAACAGCACAAGAAACAAAGCAGCAGAGCTTAGAGCAGTCTCAGCTGCAAAAAGCCTCTGATCTGCCCAAAATCTCAAACGAAGCCTGTGCTTGCTTGCAGTTCACCTCAAAGGACACAAACACCAACTTGTGGCCTTTGCAGCTTTTGTCTCCACACAGAACTAATGCACGTTCGTGTTGGGTCAAATCATCAAGCGCCTTGCAGACCTTTTTCTCCTCAGAACGGAATGTAACTCCGATTGTGTCAGACTGACCTCAATCGTGGCTAGGAACAACAAAATGTCATTCCAACCATATCAACATGACTGACCTCAATTGTGGGTAGTGCTGCTGATTTGTGCTTTGCGCAAACTGTCTCGCCAATGCCAACCAGCCCAGAAAGGCAACAAGTCATCTGGCAGACCCGTTTGTCCTCAGAATAGAGTGCAATTTCACCCACATCAAAATGATTGACCTCCAATTTGGGCAGTGCTGTTGGTTTGTCCTTTTCGCAGACCGTTTCTCCAATGCCAGCATCCCCCAGGCGGTTGAAAGCAACAATGTCATTTGGCAGACATTTTCAACCTCAGAACAAAATGAAAAATGCATTTCCAGCCACATGCAAATGACTGACCTCAATTGTGGGTAATGCTAATGGTTTGTCCTTGGCGCAGACTGTCTCTCCGATGCCAACGTCACCCAGACCAGTAAAGGCAACAATGTCGCCTGCCTCCACACGCTCAGCAGGCACTCTGTTGAAGTTGTCGTACACAAACAGCTCAGAAATCTTGCCAGTCTTTGGCTTCTCATCACCTGCACAGTGGAATTACACAATTACACAATCACACAATCACACAACACAATCACACAAAATGCAGCACATTTGACCTAAATTGAGACTTTGCACAGATGACTGAAATTGATCACTGTATAAACAAAGCCAACACTTGCAAGGGAGACGCGGACAGATGCAATATTTCTGATGGAGGTGCATCACAAAGTACCTCTGACGATCATCAACACAGCAGCAATAATCGGCAGATATGTACAAAGCTCTGCGTGCAAGGCATCAATCATGCAAATGCATGCACAGCAGACTGTTAAGCAAGTATATCGATACGACCTATGTACATCACAAGGCAAACTTTTACAATGCACAACATACATCAAGCAGATGGGTACAGCTTGTGTATTCAAGCCATGCAGAGCCAGACATGTTGCTTTGACAACCCTAGGCAAAGCAGCAGTACCTGCTTTCAGGTAGGAGACCTGCTCAGCCTTGCTGATGCAGCCAGAACTGACACGCCCAATGGCAATCCTGCCCTTGTGGTCATCATAGTCAAGATTGGTGACCAGCAGCTGCAGAGGCGAGTTCAGCTTGACAGAAGGCGGCTGGATTTCCTTCACAATTGCCTCAAACAAGGGTTCCAGATCATCCGCTAAGCTGCTTGGGAGTGTGCCTGCTGTGCCGTTCACACCTGATGCATAGACTGCGGGGAAGTCGCACTGCTCGTCTGAGGCGCCCAGCTCGCAGAACAGCTCAAAGGTTGTGTCAATGACATAGTCAGGCCTGCACACAGCAATGAATGACTTGCAGCGGGGGGTGACAATGTGTAATGCCCGAAAAAGCCCTTGACAAGAAAGGCATCATTGTG
Organism: Trebouxia sp. TZW2008; assembly: GCA_002118135.1. Classification (NCBI taxonomy): domain Eukaryota; kingdom Viridiplantae; phylum Chlorophyta; class Trebouxiophyceae; order Trebouxiales; family Trebouxiaceae; genus Trebouxia; species Trebouxia sp. TZW2008. The sequence goes on from BDIU01000214.1 coordinate 14,931, forward strand.
CTGCAGGCACTTCAGTGTGCCACAACCAGGATCCGTACAATGTAACCTTGACCCAACGTGCTTGGTAGAGTGCGCTCAAGCTTGGCATGCGACAGATGGGAAGATTCAAGGTGTTAGGGCTCCACGCTTGGATGTGCTGACAGTGGTTGCATACCTGGCAGCATCACGGTCAATCTTGTTGACAACAACAATGACCTTCTTGTTGAGTGCCAGAGACTTCCTCAGGACAAACCGTGTCTGTGGCATTGGCCCCTCTACAGAGTCAACTAGCAGCAGCACACCTGCACCACAGCACAGACCATCCCTTGAGACGCAGCAAAGGCAGCACTGCTGAATTGTGAATTGCTGATGCATCTGTGAGTATTTCTGATCAGGTGAATTTACTAAGCAATGGTCTAAGCTTTTTCACCATCCTGATGATAATGTGAAGCATTGCACAGAAGAAGTTGGCTTTTTGCTCAATGCAGCATCAAACGTTGGAAGATACTTATCCTCATCTAGTTTAGGCACACGATAAAGTAGCAATCAATGCAGACAGCAGATTCAAGAATTGGACAATCAGTACAAAATGGACAAAAGATGGCTGACTCACCATCACACATGTTCAGCACACGCTCTACCTCCCCACCAAAGTCAGCGTGACCTGGCGTGTCAATGATATTAATTTTGATGCCCTGCAAGCATTCAAGCCTTAAAAGCAGAACATGACTCCAAAAACACACAAGCCTTGAGGAGGCCCATGATGCCTAGTGCAAAGATTGGCAGCACAAGCTGACAGATCAGCTCCAGCAGCAGCAAAATACCTTGTATCTGACTGCAGTGTTTTTGGAAAGAATGGTGATGCCACGTTCCCGCTCGATATCATTGCTGTCCATAATGCGTTCTTGCGTTTGCTGATGCTCTCTGAAGACTTTGCTCTGCTTAAGCATAGAGTCCACCTGCAACACACAGCTGGCGTTGGCACAGTCTACATAAGCAGCACACTGCTGTATTTTGTGACTGAGCTTAGCAGGCAACTTGACTGTTTTGCTGCACCCACCAAAGTTGTCTTGCCATGGTCGACATGAGCAATGATAGCTATGTTGCGAATGTCATGCTTGGAAGTCAGCTCATCACTGTCTGTGGGCTCCTTGAGTTGACCTGTAGGAGCAGAAGGACTGATCTTAGACACAACTTGGCGTCAACAGAAGAAATTGTGCATCAACTCACCCTCCAATGTAGCAGCTGCGCGAGCCTGTACGGCGCATCGAGCGGCTGCATGCTTATGCTGGGCAAGCAAGCTGCCGTTTTTAGGGCCACCTTGGGGGCAGCCTGCAGAGAGTTGCTCTCGTGAAATTTGGCGCGATTACACAGGGCGCGACAGCGATGGCGGCTAGAAAGCGTCGCCATTTACTTGAGCGAGGCTGCGCAAATGCGCTGAAGCTCTGGGGAGCACGCCGTCTCGAAACCGAGGGTACCCTCTTGAGGCATTTGTGCTGAAGCAGTTGACAGGTGCCTTGCTCGGATGTCAATAGCATACTTTGCATCTTGTTCCACGCGCTTGAATAGCGCGACGAAGATGCAGCAGGGAAGGCTGTCGCGACACTACAGTTGGAAATGCTGTCTAACGACGTTCGCAGGCCACTGTATGCGCACACGTGGATTCCCTGTGAACCGTCTTGCCCTATCCTTGAACCGGGGGCTCGTTAGGGTACTGTATGATGATCCACCCAATTTTATAGCACTTCTCCACGCAGTTAGAGCTGGCTTGCCAGACAAAGGCTGAAACCACCTTTTCAGCATGATGTCACAGCGTAACCTCTGTGAGATGGTAGTAAGACTGACATGATCCATGGCCAACGAAGCTATGGAATGGCCATGGTGTCATTAGCGTAACAACTTTCTAAGCAAGCCAAGCCTTAAGGCTGTGTAGAAGAGAGTGTCACTTATTGCTGCTTCAGAATCACAGAGCAGCATTGCAAAGCATTGAGGTGAAGCATTCTTCTAAAAATCTGGAGTCGTTGACTGCTGTGATGTTTCTAGGAATCTAGCTTTCGGTCTGCAGATTTTGACCCTGCACAAATTCCGAAAGCTTGCAAAACAGGCTAGTATTGCAAATCGCGGCGTTAATCGTAGCAACAACCTCAAGCGCATCTCAGGTCCAAAATCTGGGTCTATCTTACAACAGTGTCCGACACCAGTATGCTGCCTGTCGATGTGCTACTCCGCTGGAAGCGCACATTCCGCGTTGCTCTACCAATCTTGCTCGCTGTGGATATGGTGCACAGCATGTACTACGTGGCTGGTCTATACAAGAAACGGCGACAGGCAAGCATCACACTTCACTGTGATCACGCGGGGCAATCTGTCTAGGCAGACTTGAGCACGTCAGGTTCCTCTTGAATTTGGCAGGAATGGGAGGAAGAGGACTTTGCTGAGGTCAGGGAAGCAGTGAAGGGCATGCTGCATGGCGTTGTGCAACATTGCCAGCACAAAGACCCGCTGCTATGGCCCTCAGTCATCAGTCATGCCTTTGGCAGCAGCAACGACAGCAAGTCCTGCATGCGGAAAGAACAAGCTGTCGGGAGACTGGATGATGGACGCCTTGCCCCTGATACCAGCAAAAGCCCTTCTGAGTATGGTGCAAGTGATATTTTCTACCAGATGGGAATGTGCTGTTCAGAGCGGTGAGCTGCATGTCTGCCTGTCCTCAACTGTTTCCTGACAATGTGTAGTTGGCTCTAGTTTTGCATGCAATATCAGCAGTGCACAAAATCTCAGGCATGCTTTGCTCTGTGAAGTATTCAGTACATAGCGGGCAAAAGCATGTGCTGCTCCTTGTGAAAAGTTTGGTCAGCACACCCTACCTCTACCTCAATTCCATTGCGTTTACGCCGTGATGTGCCCACAACCCAATACATTTATACCATGTTGTGCAGAGAGGATACAGAGTGCACAGCAAATGAGCAGCCAGATCTAGACACAGAGCAGAGCTGTGCAAGCCAGCATCAGCACAGCACCCCAACAGAGCCTGCTGCAGACACCCACTTGAGCTGGAGTACATTTTTGCGCTTCTGGGACAAGCTACAGTGGTCTCCTATTGCAAACATGCAGTTGCCTCTGTCAACCAGGTCACACGCAGGCTCTGCAGAAGCACCTGCACAAAGCTCTACACCAGCAGCGGCACCTACAGAACCTGCAGCGGCTATGGATACCGCAACAGGTACAGATTGCGCAACAGGCGCTAATGCACATCAAAGTAGCTATGCTTGGACATCAAGTCCAGCTCAGCGCAGGCTTGAACAGCAATTCACAAAGCTTGTTGGCACAGTTCAGCATTCTCTTGGCAGTGCTGTAGACAGACTGCCACAACATGCTGTTGTACAAGGTTGCCCCTGGCCATGCATGGCTTTGACAAGACGGTCTGCTCTAAGATGGCATGTTGCATGGCATGGGTTTACATGGCCTGACGTCTCTCAAGCATCATTGGAGCTGCAACTAGATGACTGCTACTGAGGGGTGTCTAGTGGTGTGTTTGTACCAATGTCTGTACATATACAGCAAAGGCCTGCTTCGCAAGCAACACAGCAAACAATGACCAGCTGATCTGTACTCAATGTATCATAGCATGTAATTGTATCTTGCTGTCCACTGAACATCGAAGAAACATCGAAGAAAAGGGTCAACAGATGCTTTCTGTCTGGAGTTGGTAATTGTGTGTCTGGCGTTTGTCACAGAGTGGCCTGTGCTACTACGTGTATCCATTGTTTTCATAATCCAGCAAGGCTGTACGCTTGTTCCATCCTGTAGCTGGCCTCCAAGGTCTGCCAGGTGTCAGGTCAGCAGCTGCCACAGGCTGCACACAGAATCTTGTAAGCACCTTTCCACGCAGGGCTATATCATATCAACAGTGTAACTGCAAATGAGCAACACTTACTGTGTCATCTTTTGCAGTGACATCGAGCTGATACCGCACGGTCTTCTTCTTGTTTGTGCCACCCACCAACATGCCTTCTCGTCTTGTGTCTCTGGCTACAGCAGAGCAATCAGTTGTCACCAACAAATAGAAGGTATGCATGCATGACACAAAATGTGAGGCTGTGCAAGCGTGGCTTACAGTAGTATTTGATGTCATACACAAGCTCCTCTCTTGCTTGTGGTATCATGGGTCGCACAGGCTGTGACCTGCAACGCAGAGTGTTCAACCCCTCAATAGATTCCAACCAGAGGGCGATGTGCAGGCACTCTTCATGTCATGTACCCGGGTGCATGGATTCTGTACTCAGTAGCTTTGTGCAAGTAGTCTCTGTACTCCGCAGATGAAGCAACGCCAGTTAACTGCACGAAGATCCATATTGCGTCACAAGAAAGTTATGTGAAGTGCCGTAGCACGTGCAATCACGGCAGCTTGCCTCCCAAGGCGCCTTGAAGGGAATTTTTGAAAAAAAGTTCTTCACTGTAGCCAGCGCTTTCGAAGCCATGCTGGCTCACAGCAGGCGACAGCGTCAGTACTGCTTCACTGCCGCGTCACGTTCAGCGTCTGAAGGCGCACAGGATCAGGACTGGGTTGAGCTATGTGTTGTACGCAATATCTAGCGTCTTGCACCTCTGCGGCCCAGCCGAGCTTGTCGCGCATCAATGAATCGCATACCAAGTCAGGCATGACTGATATGACTAAACCTGCTTGCATCAGAGCGATGCTTTTGCTTGCATCAGAGCGAGGCTCTGCATGCTCACCGCATCAGCCAAGCAACGAGAACCCTCTGATCGCTACTATCGGCAAGATATTGATAGTCAATCATGCTGTAAGCTGCCCATTCTTTGCAAGCATGGATGAAAAGCAAAACTATGAGCGATTCGATCTAGACAACGACTATGAGGGCGGCGAGTGGGTTGGCGACGAGTACTTCTATCGTGGCAAAAAGCAAAAGTACCAGCAAACAGCTGAAGACCGCCTCTACGGCGTGTTTGCTGACAGCGACTCCGAAGGAGAGGGTCGAGGCAAAAAGAGGTCACGCAAGCCCGCTGACTTCAGCAAGCCAGTGGGCTTTGTGTCAAGTGGCGTGACGCAAGACACCACGCAGAAGCCGGAAGATGTCATCAAAAGCGAGCATCAGACCATGCCCGCAGCAAGAGCAGGCCTGGGGGCAGGTGCAGGATTGGGAGCAACTCCAGGGCTAGGTCTAGGTGCTGGACTTGGCGCAGGTGCTGGACTTGGTGCAAGTACAGGCCCACCTGATGCTGACGTAGAGATGGATGAGGAGCCAGAAAGTCTACTGCCCACAGCCTTTGGCCAGCGGTAGGTTGCTGTAGCTGTCTGACTGCATACTGTGCCTACGCCTTATGGATGCTTGTTGTGATGTGTGCGTTTGTTACAAAGGTTGCACTGTGCAGGATCATGCAGTCAGCAGCTCAGCGAGCTCAAGCGCAAGCAGCACAGCGTCAGAAGGAAGCTGTGAAAGCCAGGCCAAAGACTGGTGCAGCAGCTGACATTGGGAAGTTTGAGCAGCACACAAAAGGTTTTGGTCAGAAAATGCTCGAGAAGATGGGATATGTGGCTGGCCAAGGTCTTGGCTCCAAGGGTCAGGGTATCTCTAGACCTGTAGAGGCGAAGCTGAGACCTAAGAATGTTGGCCTTGGTGCTGGCGGCCATGCTGAACACAAGTTGTCCCTAGAGGTTGAAGACAAGAAGGCAGAACCAGCAGTGAGATGCTTTTGCCTATCTCTAGCTCAGCCTGCATGCCAATGTAGCCAGCAATGTATGCACGCAACCAATCCTGCATTCCTGCTGTGCCAGAACATCAGCTTCGAGCCGGGAGTGCTGCCCGTCTTGTCACTGTTTGTCTCAGCCTGCATGCCAATGTAGCCAGCAGCATCAGCATGCACCCAATCCTGAACTTCTGCTGTGTCAGAGCATTTCAGCACAGGTGCTGACCATAATCCATGATGCGCGTGTCTACCTGGGCTGTACAGGCAATGCGAACATGCTATGCTGACTGCCATGTTGGTTTTACAGGCAGCAGCAAAGCCAAGTCAGCCCAAGACCTGGAAGAAAAAGCATGCTGCCAAGCCAAGGCAGGACTACAGAACCATGGCTGATGTCCTCAACGAGGTTGCAGAGCTGCCTCTGGAAGAGCCAAAGCAAACAATCATTGACATGCGAGGCAAGCAGAAGCGGCTGGTTACAAATCTTGAGCACCTGAACCAGGAACAAGAGGATGAGGACGGGGACCTGACCCCCATGCCTGAGCTACAGCACAACATGCGCCTGCTTGTTGATGTTGCTGAAGCCGACATCCGCCGCATTGACGGCAAGCTAAGGCACGAGAAGGACACAGCCGTCATTCTGGGCCGTGAGCAAACCCGCCTGCAGGACGAAGTGGAGGCAGCTGAAACACAGGTGCAGCGCCTCAACCAAATTTTGCAGACAGTCAGCCAGTGTCAGACTGCAGACGCATCCATCACTACAACAGACATCCAGCAGACCTATAGCAAACTCAAGCAGCACAACAGGGAGGAGTACTTCATGTACAACTTAGCAGCAGCAGCATTGGCTCAGGTTCTGCCACGCTTGACTCAGCTACTGGCAGCCTGGCGTCCTTTAGAAGAGCCTGCCTTAGGCACAGCAGAGTTTGCCAGGTGGCGAGAACTGCTGGAGTCAGAACAGCAGAAGAGCAACGCCGTCTTCCAGGCTAGGGGGGGGGGCAGCAGTGATCCGTACGTGCAGCTGTGCGCGGCTATAGTCATGCCTAAGCTCAGTAGGGCGGTTACCAATGACTGGGAGCCGCGTAATCCTGAGCCCATGCTGCAGTTTGTGGAGTTATGGGGTCCCCTCTTGCCAGGTGCGCTCCAACAGCAGCTTTTGGAGAGCCTCATTTTCCCCAAGGTGGGCTGCCATGTCACTAGCGTTCTGCTTTGTTCAACATACATGAGCGAGCCAAGCATAGACGTGCTACCCTTGATCAGATAAACGTTGAGCTAAGGCAGGAATAGCTCATAGGAGTCAAGAGAGTGTTGGTTTGAGCGCTGTGCTCCAGGCATGTCAAGCTCCAGCAAGCTGTATGATGTGTGTTTTGCCTAGCAGCTCAGTTCACATGCATTTGTGACCTAGTGCATGCTGAGCTTCAGCAGGTTCTGGCTTAGCTACACAGGTCAGCACTATTGACATTGCATTTTGGCAGTTGATCAGAGCAATGAGGCTCAGCATGGCTATTCAGCACTTTGGTGATAGTTGATAAAATGCAGCTGAACAGCCCAGCTGCTCTTCGCTAAGTTCTATTGCTTGTCGAGCATGGTGAAACAAGGTTTGTCTTTCTGGTTCCTGACCACAAATGGTGGAATCTGTAACACTGGTCACTATTCGAGCCATGATGTGCAAGCCTGGAAGCTTCACATCTCATCTGACTCAGAATGCTTGATTTTCAAGCTGGTTTATAGATGTTTTTGATTGAAGCTATGAACTGCAAGTGCAGACTACGTTTTGCAACCCACAAGCTGACCGTATCGACTGTCTTGTCCGCTGCTTGCATGTCAAAAGTAAAAGTTCTGACTACTGCCCTGGTCATCATCTTCAAGCGACACTGACTCACAAAGCATTCGCAAAATTGTAAACCAGAGTCGCAACTTCTTTTCTTGCCCACAACTTGTCTAAGGCTGTCAGGCAAATGCTGACAGTATTCATTATGGGCTGCTTGATCTGTACTTAGTCATCACCAGGTTCTGCCGGGCTGCCTCCCCCATTTGCAAAAATGATTCACTTAAGACTTTGCCATTGTCCAGCGCAATCATTGAGCCCTGCTGTTGCTCATGTTGGATCTGTGGAGGTGCAGTTGTCCAGTGCAGTGGAGCAGTGGGAGCCGCGTAGTGAGACATTGGCTCTGCACTTCTGGCTGCACCCCTGGCTGCCCTACAACATTTGATCAAGCTATAGTTCTGTCCTCTCCCGGGCTGCCTCTTTAGACAGAGGCCCCCGTTATGACGCCTAACGGCGTAGACTTTTCTTTTCTTCTGTCCTCCTGATGTTCATTGTGGTCCTGTGGCATTGCAGTTTTCTTGGGCAGTGGAGCAGTGGGAAAAGCGTAGTGGGGCGGTGGCTCTGCACGCCTGGCTGCACCCCTGGCTGCCTATTGTATTCGTTTGAGATACACTTCTGTCCTGCTATTGCTCACTGTGGTTCTGTGGCGCTGCAGTTGTCTCGGGCAGTGGAGCAGTGGGAGCCACGTAGCGAGACGGTGGCTCTGCATGCTTGGCTGCACCCCTGGCTGCCGTACCTGGGCGATCGCTTGGACCAGCTGTACCCCGCCATCCGCTTCAAGCTGAGCACTGCCCTGCAGCAGTGGCACCCCCAGGACCAATCTGCCCTCGCCCTCCTCAGTCCATGGCATACAGTATGCCCTCTGCCTGCCTTGCACGCAATTCATTTTAGCTCTGCACTTCTGTAGTCCACACGCACACCACCTTGCTTGTTGCCTGCACATTGTCATCTCTTTGCCTTCATTGCATTTGCCACCCTGGCCCCCCCCCCCAACCCCCCAAAAGCTGAGCACGGCCCTGCAGCAGTGGCACCCCCAGGATCAGTCTGCCCTGGCCCTCCTTAGCCCCTGGCACACTGTACACCCTCTGCCTGCCTTACACACTCACCACCTTGCCTATTGCCTGCACATTGCCATCTCCTTGCCTTCACTGCATGTGCCCCCCTGGCCCCACCTCCTCATGCTTAGCACGGCCCTGCAGCAGTGGCACCCCCCAGAACCAGTCCGTCCTGGCCCTCCTTAGCCCCTGGCATACAGGGCGCCCTCTGCCTGCCTTGCATTCTCACCACCTTGCCTATTGCCTGCACATCGTCATTTCTTTGTCTTCATTGCATTTGCCACCCTGGGCCCCCCTTTCCTCCTCATGCTTAGCACGGCCTGTCCCTCCCCCCCCATTCTCCAATCCCTCATGCTTAGCACTGCCCTGCAGCAGTGGCACCCTCAGGACCAGTCTGCCCTTGCCCTCCTCAGCCCCTGGCACACTGTACGGCCCCTGCCTCTGTGACACTGTTTTGCCTCTCTTCCCAATCCTCAACTGCTGCCTGCTCACAGCACTGCTGCTACTGTTGCTGCTGCTGCTGCTGTCTGCACAATGCATGTCCTCTGCCTTTCTTGCATGATTTCTGCTCCCAATAAGTGCCGGCTGCAGACAGTATACCACATTGCATGAGCCCTCTGTAGCCGCTGCCACACTGTACGCCTTCTGCCTCCATTGCCTTGACTGCTGCTGCTGCTGCCCCCGCTGCTGCCACTGCCACTACTGCTGCTGGCACTGCTGCTGCCACTGCTGCTGCTGCTGCTGGGATTGCCGTTTGGACATTGTATGACTTGCCTGAAGCTTGCCTTGCCCACCTGCCAGCGACTGCATGCACATTGTGCGCTGCCTTACATGGCAGTGCTAGTGCCAACTGTAGGCTACACATTATCTCTCCTTTACGCATTATGCTTGGACAAGCTTGATTGTGATGCGTTCAAGTAGGGCTGCATCTCCTCAACATCTCTGCCCTGCAGGTGTTTGATGCCAAGGACTGGGATGCCCTGGTCATGCGCAGCATTGTGCCCAAGCTAGCATGGGCTCTGCAAGATGTGCTGGTGATCAACCCCAACCAGCAGGACTTGGCCCCCTTCCACTGGCTTATGGCCTGGCAGGCAGTGCTGCCTCAGCACCACATGGTCAACCTGCTGGAGTTCCGTTTCTTCCCGGCTTGGCACCGTGTGCTGCAACACTGGCTCTCTAGCCAGCCAGACTTTGATGAAGTCACTCGATGGTATCTGGGCTGGAAGGTAGGGCTGCTGGTTCCTGCTTTTGCGTCTCAAGTCTGTTCTGTTGGGTACTGTATTCTTGTTTTACAGTCCTGTGCTGCCCAGTGCTACTGGTTGTGCAACTCAGTTCTATATTGCAACACTGGCTCTCTAGCCAGCCTGACTTTGATGAAGTCACCCGCTGGTACCTCGGCTGGAAGGTAGTCCTGCTGGATAGCATCCTGTGACAAAAGCTGCAAAGCTCTGTACACATTGGCTAGTGAGACAATGGATCTGCATTCTGCTGTAAGAGAGGCTTTATCAGCTGAACTTTGTGCTTGCTTCTCTACGGTTTCTGTGGTGGCAATTTGGCTGCGCCTTGTGCATAGTAGTACAAATTGGGGAATGTGTGATGATGCGGTAACTTGCTGGTATAGTAAACTTTTTTTGTAACGACTGCTTTGGTTACCAAGAAATTTGTCCTTACATCAAATTGTCCTTACTCAGAGGGACCACTGCAGTCAGCATGCAGTGATTGGTCACCAATGACGTCGTCTTTACATGCAGATGGTCCTTATATCAAGTGTCCTTACAAAGACAGTACACTGTACTCTATGCACAAGTTGAAAACGGCAGAGGATTTGTTGATTCATGGACATGTTTTTCCTAGGCTGGAGAGCTGCGGTGTGTCTGCAACCATCTCCATCATGCTACCATCTGTAGTTATTGTGGTCAGCAGGTCCCACAGCTGGTCTCAGGCATGCTTGCTTGGTCAATGTGGGCGACTTGCATGGGCTGAATCCTAAATGCTTGATGTTGTCGTGTATCTGTCATTAAGCAATGAGGTATTACATACATGCAGGCTCACACTACCTTTCTGCTTGCAGAGCCTCTTTCCACAGGAGCTTGTTGATCACGAGCGTATCCGCACTCAGCTCACTTCAGCGCTGAACTCAATGAACCATGCTGTGGAGGGACGAGCAATGCCCGCCTGGCAGCAGGCCCACATGCAATCTCAACCCCAGGCCGCCCCCTCTCAGGCAGCAGGGTACCCCCATGCATCTGCTGCCCCTGCCATGCAAGCTCCTGGCCAGTACATTGCTGCAGAAGAAGAGCTCACGCTGCGGCAGCTTGTTGAGGGCTATGCTGCAGACAATGATATTCAGCTGCTGCCTAAGGCTGGGCAGCTTGAAGAAGGACTGCAGGTGCCTAGCTGTAGCAATGTGTCATTGATCTGTCATGGTTTACGAAGCTTGGCGTGTCAGCATTATCTCGTCATGTATGCTCTGAATTGGACCTCAGCATCATGTTTGCAGAGCTGCATTCATAAGATGCATTGTCCATCTACACTGATTTTGCAACAGACTGTTCAAGGCTAACTTGTTGTGGCTCAGAGTGACAGTGTGCATCTGCAGGTGTATGCTTTTGACAAGGTCAGCATAATTATGGACAATGTCAGAGGCACAATCAAGGCTAAACTTGCTGACCGTTGGGTGCCAGTCAGTTTGGAGCAATTGATGGAGCAGAACACTTTGCGCAAAACAAAGTCACGAAAGTGAAATGCTTTGTCTTGTGCTTAGCGGGCTATGTTACTGTTGTTGTTTTAGGTCTAAAAGGCTGTTGAACTTGAGACGCTTGGCCACTTCAATCTAATGTATGCTTACATCCTGATGAATTACAATGATATAATTGTTGTTACGAGCAGTAACTGTTTCAAAGGACAACAAGGTCCAGCCATCAGTACGTTAGAGGAGACCGTTGACTTTTGACAGTGACGGCTGTATAGCAAAAGTTGCATTGTTACGTATAGGCATCACATCTCGTGGTATCGGCTGCTATAGCTAGTTGCGTCAGCTGCATGCCATGTGGTTAGACTATATATATAGAACAGCTGAAGGCTCATGCAGGACATGGGTGCATCGTTTTGGCAAGACTCCCATCCATTTTGCAACTTGAACACTGAACTGCGCTGCTATCAACATAATGTGATTTCAGAAAAAGATGATAGATCCTCTTTGCCATGCTATCAACACGAACAGGACCCGACTTGCCAAAGCCCAAAAACGTCAAGCATGCAGCAGGCGGAAAACTCAAAGAGCCTTCACTGACAAGAAATCTGAAAGCACTTGCAATTCAGCAAACTGACCTAGACAAACTTTGCAGCACGACCCACCAAATGCTGACAATTGCAGTGCAGTGTAGTTTTTGTACAGAACCCATGCAGCATAATGCGGACTTCCAATTCATTTGGCAGATGGGGGGCGGACAGAGCGAGGTCGCCCAGACATAGGGCGTGCTGACAATGGCCTTGCAACCGGTGCAGCTGGTGTCATCTCAACAGGTGCTCCAGCATCTGCAACAGCAGCCTGACTGTTGCTCACTGCTGCATTAGAGGCAATAGCCTGACTGTTGCTGACAGCTGCACTAGACAGCTTCTGCAGATCTTGTAGTGTCATGCGACCTGATTGCAGGACAGGCGCTGGCCTGAATTTAGCAGCTGCACCCTGCTGCATGATGGATGCACTGGTGGAAGGTCGCGTCATGCCTGCAGCTGTTGCTCTGAAGACTGGGCTGGGCGCAAAGGCTGAGCTTGAGCTGCCATGCACAGGCTGAAACAAGTGCAGAGCTTCTGGAGGTGGCTTCTGCCTAGATGGTGGCCGCTGATCCTGCAAAGCAGCATACATATGCAATCAGACTAAGGACACAAAGCATTGCTGTGCTTTCTGATAGCTATGATTGACCAATACATATGCTGTCAAGGGTGATGTCACCATCTTGTGAGACATTTTGCAATAAACACAACATTTCATTGTACACAGTGGCTACAAAAGCCCACAATATTGTCTGGGTACAGAAAAATTTGCATGTGCAGGGCTCTTACCCTTTCTGAAGGCCGCGCACTTTGAACCTTGCGGCCGCCTCTGACTATCAGCCCTGAAGCCTGCTGCTCAGCAGCAGCATGAGGTGACGCTCCAGCCTGGTGAGACTGACTGTGCGGTGGGTCGCTAGCCTGCTTGACAGCAGCACGCTGAGCTGTTGAGGGGCGGGACAGGCGGCGTGAGGGCGGCCGAAAGCAGCCTCCTTGCGTCTGCACAACATGTATGGAGAGTGTTGAAGAGGTTATGTTTCAGAAATGGCCAGTACGGCTCAGTCATTATGACCTGTATTTAGCTTTAATTGTTGTAAAAGCTTGCCAGTTGCTTCTTGGTGTCTGCTAGAGGGCGAGAAGTGCTGCAACAGGCTGTCCCACAGATTTGAAAGCCAACGTGGGTGCCGCTATGCTGCAGTGGTTCCAAATTGAAATCACAGCAATGGTCAGACTCGTGATCACGCCTTGAGTCTGTTATCATCAAAAGGTGGTCCAGTGGCCAAACTTGACTTTCAAAGAAAGGTGCCGCAAACTTGCTTTGTTGATCTGTTTGAGAGTGCAGCCAGTCTCAACTTTCAAGCCATAGCTCTGCGCATGCATGGTGGTAAGGAAGCCAGGCACAATGCAAGTCTGTGAAGACAAGGCTTTTGCAGCAGCAAACTGTAGACGCCAGTCACTGAGCCAGGCGCAGCTCTTGATTTTGGCTGTCTGTGCCAGGTGCGCCCTGAGCCCAAAGCTCACGGCGTGTGTGCTGCAAAAACAAAAACACCGCCAGATACAATCTCAATTTGTCCTGGCCAGGCGTTTGACTCTGACCGGCTTTATCTCAGCCTGTTGTATACCTGAGGCCATTGCTCCGAACATGCATGCTGCCAACATACAGCTGGGTACAAGGCAAGTCTAGCATGATCAAGCTGCTTCAGCTGCTGAAGCTGATTGCCCACGATTTTGCTCTTGACTTGAGCTGCCTGTCACCTATTGCCTTAGGTATAGGCTGAGTGTAAGGCAACAGCTCTGGACGTGCATGCTCCTAGTGCAGAGCTGGGTACACTGCAAGTCTATCAGGGCGAGCTGCTGCTGACTGCCACAGTGCTGACTGCAAGATTGCTGACTGCAGAACTGCAAACTCAGGATGCCTGTCATACAGCCTGGTGTGTACCTGAGGCCGGGGGGCAAAGAGCTGTGCAGACAGGGAGCCCAAGTCTGTCTGGCGGGTGGCATGAGCATCCTGTGGGGCGCTGCTAGCATCCTGAGAAGTGTACATGCCAGCTGCTGTTGCAGGCCGCAGATCCAATCCATTGCCTCTGGCTGACCTGAGGTGGGCAAAAGAATGAGGGTTCATTTGCCTTGACATGAGATGGCGCTGATAAATCTGTTCAGGGCAGTGCATTGAATCTGTATGCACCTAGCAGACATTTATAAGCTTGCTGGAAACCATATAAGTAATGATGCTGATGATGGCTGTGAAGCCAAATGATGCCAGTGACGTGTGACTCAAACAGAGACTGAGAAAATGCAGACTGATGAAATGCAAGATCGCATTAAGCAGAAGTCATGCATCTAAATGATGATGGTAAGCATGCTGACCTGAGGTGGCGACAGCTGGCAGACAGGTCTTCAGTGTCTTCAGGGCCAGAAGGGCTGGAGGCCACAGGGCTGAGGGGCAGCGGCACTGGAGAGGTGTCCCAGTCGTCATCATCCCTGTTGGCATTAAGAAAATTGCTGCATGCCCATTTCATGACAGTGCCAGTGATCATGTGAAACCAGTGCCAATAACAGCAATATCTCTGATAGTAACCAGTACTAGTAGCAGTGGCAACAACAGTGATAGCGATACTTATAAGGACTCAGGAGTAACAGGATCATCTAGTGAATCATGAGAACATGGGCGAATATTGTAGCATAAGTTTCAAGTGTGTGCGGCCTTTCAAGCAGAATAAAGCTAAAGCTGCAGAACTCCAACTCCTGTCCTCCAGCATATCGCAGCGCTGTGCAAGAATACATCTTCAAGGCTATGTGGTGATCACTTCATGGTGGACAATGCATGATGCCTGAGTCAAGGCTCAATACATCCATGCTGCTGTGGCGCAATTGGAGGCTCATCATCATGGCAATGGTGCATGACATACAAAAGCGTCAAGTGCATGCGTGACTGTGCTGTCAGCCACCAGGGTAGCTTGGCTGTGCATTGGCATGCCTGTGTTTATATGCTTGCATCACGTACACAGGCAAGCTCAAAAGGCAGTGATACGCTACGCACCTCCAGCCAGGTGAGTCATCGTCTTCAATAGAGCTGATATCTTCAGCTATCCTGGAGTGAGGTGGAGGGCGACAGTCCTCTGCTGTCAAGCTGGCACTCACAGGTCTTGCCCAACTGCACACATCCGTGACATGTGAAAAGTGTGCTGTCTTTTCCATGCGCAACTGTCCATGCATGTCAATGGGAAGCCACATGCTGTGTCAGACAATTTGTGTAGTCACTTGTGTCATCAAGCAGCAGCACATCATGTAGTTGACACTAGAACGGTATGTTAGTAAGCTGGCGGCGCTGCATGGGTTCGATGCCAGAGTCTGTAGCTGGATGGCATAGCAAACAGCCATAGCTGCATGAGTTATGCTCACCTTTCTCCAGCAGCAGCTTCACGGGTGGGCATCTGACTCATATATTGACTCAGAGTCATGCCCATTGCATGTGATGCATGCCCTTCACCAGCTGCAGCTGCAATGGGAAACAGAATTTTAGTGATGTGGACATCAGGCCACAAGCAGCGACTGATGACAGCTGTTGGATGCTGCCTGGATGAACTTTGCGCTGTGATGCTGATGCCTGAATTGCTAGTGGGGCAAGTAGGTCTGTTCAGCAGAAATTTGTTAGGCCAGCTTAAACATCCAGAGCAATCACTACCTGATGTTTGCTGCATTTCATGCTGCTGCTGCTGTTGCCTTGAGTGTGCCCTTAAAGTTGCAGCTGCTGAGAGCTGCCGCTGAGCAGAGCTTGGCCGCCTACAGCTGGGGGGGCGCTCAACAGGTGCAGAACCAGCATGGCTGAGTCTAGTGATCTGCGGAGTACCTAGCTGTCTTGATCCAGGTCTGGGTTCTGCTGCAAGACTGCTCACAGCTTTGCTCCTTTCTGCATTTGAGTGGCCAAACGTAGTCTGCCTGGCTCCACTGTTTGCTGCTGCATGGCTATTCTGCCGATGAACAGGCAGCTGTAAAGGTTGTGGACTCCAAGGCGAACTGAGCCTATCCCTTGACATTGGCCTGGTCCTGACAGGGAAGCTTGACGTGAAAGAAGGCTGCATAGCTGTATCCAGAGTGCTGATGTTGTCATATGCTGCATTGTTTGCTGTGTCTTGACTTGGGATGGAACTGCTCCTTGAGCCTGGTCGTGCTAAAGGGCTTGGCTGTGGAAGCTCGCTAGGCCATGCTCCACCCCGAGAGCTTGATCTGTTCGCTGAAGGTGTTCTCGCAGCATGCTGATCACGCCGTGCAGGCTTTGCGTCGCTGAGCAAAGCTATACCATCGATTATGGCAGTATATTGAGCTTCTAGCGCTGAGGAGGTCGCCATTAAGCCCTCTCAGGTGGTCAAAAGTACGTGTTGTAATGTGAACTTATGATGCTGACTCCAGAAGCGATCATCATGGTCCACAAGTGAGAGTTTTTGCTAATCACAACTCCCTTCAAGCGTCCTCAGTGCTACAATTCCGGTCCATTTCATCTCAGGATCTCAAAACAGACTCATGCACTAAAGTTGCATCTACGACCTAACATGTCAATGGACGAACAGTGGTAGCAAGTGCCTGCGCAAGAGCAACAGTTTTGCAATTTGCAAATTTAGCTATGAAGAAGAAGAAGAAGCAGCTGTACACCTGCTGACTGGGTGCGCAGGAAAGCGACCTTGACGTATCTGAGCGCAATCCTGGCTGCCGCCACGACGCGTGAAGTCAGGCTTGCTAGGCTGCTCTGTCGTCATTGCTTCCTGCTAGTGCTGCAGAGTCCATGTCAAGACTCATGTTATGAGCGCGAACAAGCCTGTTTCACCTTGAGCTGGACTGATCGCCTTAAATTTGCGCCATATAACGGCGTATGATGGCCAGTACTTCGAGATTTGCAGCTGTTGTGCTGGTGCTGAGCGTCAGTGCAGTGTCAGCCAATGTCATATTGAGGGTATGCTAGGGTGTTGTCGCCTGCTATGCTACTGGCGACATGCGGACTTACTATAGCTCGGTGCCACGCAGACAAGCAACTATACATTCGATCCTCTTGAAGACATGCCTGCAGATTTTGGCCCTCGAGTGCCACCACAAGGCGTGGAGGGCTTTCTTATTGTAAGTGTGCAAGGCGTGTTGCAGAGCACAACCTAGTCATGCATGATTGTGTCATGTCATGCATGTGTTGACTCTTTGTGTGTGATGGCAAAGCTGCATCATTGCTGTACGCAAGTTGACCAGCACATAGTTTCAACCATCATTCCAATTTTGTGAAAGTGTGCTTACTTTGGTTGATTTTGAGCAATGTTTAAGCTGTTTGCACCTGTCTTGTTGAACTTTCATGGTATGCAGGTGGCAGACCCAGCAACAGCATGTACCAAATTGCAAGTGCCTGTAACACCAGTTGTGTCCTGGATTGCTCTCATTCAGCGCTCTCAGGAGCGGGATGCGCAATGTACCTTTGATGTCAAGGTATTTGGTGCATGTTGCTGTTCATGATCAGTTTGCTCATGGTGAATTTGACACTGTAGTGTAACAAGAACAACTGTCACAGGTTCGCAATGCTCAGCAAGCTGGCGCAATTGCTGCAATCATTTACGACGATACTTTTGAACCTCTGATCATAATGTCAAAGCCACTGGGTCATGAAGATCCAGCAATTCCAGCTGTATTTGTGGCCCAGAAGACGGGCATTCTGATGCAAAAGTTTCTGACCACTGGCACAGTGACGGTGCAAATCATACAGGTATTTGCCTACGCTTGCCGTTGCTGACTTTCGCTTGCCTCGGCACCATACCTAACTTGCTCATGCCCATCCTGAATGGTCATGAAGCACCAAGAACACACACAAATTGCAGGCATAGCCCTTCTTTTGGGCTGCGGCAACGGCTTCATCAAATTGTCTATCAGCTGTGCTTCTATGCAGGTAAATGATGCAGTATGGGTGTCAATGCTGATGAGCGCCTTTGCTGGCATCATGGCTGTCTGCCTCATGATCCTCACCTTCTACTGCATCAGGTAAGCTGTCTCAAGAGCTGCAGATGCACATTTTCAGGCAGACGTCGTGTATTTTACCCCAGCAGGAATGTATGCTGCATGAACCGCAGCTTGTCATTGTGCTGGGCATTCAGAACTGACTTGCTGACAGTTAAGAAGTGACTTGCTGGGGAAGCGTCATCATGCAGACCCATCATTCAGGGTTGCTGCAGCAAGTCTGCATGCATATACTGCATGCATGTGCTGACATATGATAAAGTCCAGTAACACAGCTGCTGTTGCATCAGGCGGCAGCGAGGTCTTGGCCTAGCAGGCCAAGCAGGCTATCAGCCTCTGGATGGGTGCCCAGACGGCATGACTGCTGAGCAGATGCGTGCTCTGCCCATTGTCATAGCAGAAAAGTGCTTACGCAGAACTGCCTTGGGCGACTCAGGTGAGACTGCTGGGCACTTTTCCTCCTGGACCCCCAGTGAGGACAAACGCCCTAGCGATCAGTTGACCTCGCTAGTGTCCACAGATCTGACTTTGAGATGCCTTGACTTTGCATATTCAGCTGCAGCAGCATCAATTACAGAATGCTGGTAATTCATCATTGTGCTTGCTGCTGCAGGTTCTGGTACAGGCAGTGAGACAGGCAGTGACGAGGGCAGTCCCATAGGCCCAAAGGGTGGTGGCACACTGAAAACCTGTGCTATATGCTTGGAGGACTATGAGTGAGTATTTGAACTTGAGGCTGCAAAATGTAGCCAGATGCGCATGAGTTGCCAGTATTGCAACAACGCGCTGCCCTTGTTGCACACCCATAAAGTATGCTTAGGCAGTTGTGATATCTGCCTCTGAGGCTGCAACTTGTACCCATCTGGGCATGACTTCACTGCGCTGCAACTGCTCTGCGCATCTGTTGCACATCTATTGGGATGTGGCATATCCTTCAGCAGCAGTCAGAAGCAGCTGCTAGCTTCGTCAGTGTAAGCTGTTCTGGCCACCATTTGTTTTGCTGTTCCTCAAGGCTGGCATGCTGCAGGGACGGCGAGAAGCTAAGAGTGCTTCCCTGCAATCACCGCTTCCACACAGAGTGCATCGACCAATGGCTCTCTTCAAGGAAGCCGCTGTGCCCTGTGTGCAAGCATGACGCCTTGAGGCCCTTTGGTATTGAGGAGGCAGAGGCTCAGGCCCGTGAAGAAGCAGAGTTGCTTGCAGACAGCCCACGGCCTGAGCTATCGTTACCGCCTTTCTTCTTCCCAATCAGAAGGTGAGAGTCACCAATCAAGCACGAACACTGTTCACTAAAGTGACCAGACTCACTTGCTTTGTGGCAGCAGATTTGTTGTCAAGGAAAGTATGCATTTCTTGTCGTGACACTTGTCAGCCAATCCAGGGAGCCTCTTTGGAGTCAAGTACATCATGCCCTGCACAACAGGTTTAAGTGCAGGAAGTGCAGGGCATCTCATGCTCAATGACTCCTGCGCTTGAGCCCAAAGGCTGCTGCCAGCACACAGATCGATGTTTTGTGTGGCTGCATTGAGGCTGTTGCATCAGCCTGCGCCTTTTCAACGTCATTCCACCATAAGCCAAATAATGTCTCATGCTTCCTCAGACACTCGCATCATGTTCAGGTGGCGGAGGAGATGGCAGTGGGGCGCTGGGCCTAGTCACCCTCAAGCTACGGCTAGTGAAGCTGATGCCGCCACTGCCCCAGTGGACATAGAGCAGCCTGCTGTTCAGCACCAGGCGTCTCATGATGAGGCTGGCGCTAGCAGTAGCAGCAGCCACAGCATACTGCACACCTCCCAGCATGCAGAAGGGCTTGGCACAACCCCACATAACTTCCCTGGAATGCATTACAGCCGCACGGGGACTTCAAGATTAAGCACAATGGTACGTCTTGTGTACCAGCCGTCTGTAGGGTGTTCATTCATGCTGCATTCATGCCATGATTTTGAAATTCACTTCTTTCAGTCCTTCTGCTGCAATTTCAGTTGATACAAGTTACTAATTTGGAAGGTAAACACCACCGCCCTTGCCACAACATTGCAACATAAGCAGTTTGAGGTGTAAGTGCAGTGTGAACCTCGGCGCAGCAGTGAGGTTGCACACTGATGGCATCCTGCAGACAGTAGCAGATGCACCTTCAAATGGCACAGAACAGCAAATTGATTTCAGTGCAATTCGCTACAGGCTTCATCTGATGACATCACGGCAGCAGATGAAGGTCAGACCATTCGTGCTGACCGGGACAACCTGCAGCAAAATGCTGACCAGAATGAAGCGTCTTTGCCTGCGATCAGGACACATCCTAGAAGGCCTCGCAGAGCAAGGCTCAGCTTTCCCTTCAGAAATCCTTCAAACCGATCTCAAACGCCAGACAGGCCAAGTGCTACAGATGATATGGTCATTGCTTAGCGAATGTTTCTTGCTGCCAGCAAACGGGGCAGCTGGGTTTTGCAGACTCTGGGTCTTGGGTTCCTCAAGCATAAATAATGTTCTTCTGGCAGCTGATTTTGCAGCTTATGTGTTGGAACTATGATGCTGAGGAATGCGGCTTTTGCTATTGTCACATCATTTTACATACAGCAAATGCTGGTCGCTGTGAATGCTTTGATGCCTCTGGTTTTGTAGTGTCCTGATACAGCGTCCTAGCAGTCCTTCTGCTGTCTTTCTGGCTCCATTAGATAGTGCAGTCACAAGTAGCCGCAGTGTAGATTACATGTACTAGTATACTTTCCATTTCTTGTATCATCTTAGCATCTCTTCTGTTGCTCTCTTCTGCCGAGACATTTCATGTTGTTGCAACAATCTAGCCTAATGCTTCAACACATTTAAGAAGGGGCACGTGAAGCAAAGCAGAAGCCTACATTGATGTCAACATTTCAAGCTGGCAGTGTCTGCTGATGAAGCCATGTTGACATTCAAACACGTTGCAGTCAATAGCTGTGGGGTGTGATCGGAAAGGTAGACCTGCTTGAACCCGCCTTGTACTTTCGTCTGCCTCGTGTGTCAAATAATCAGTAGCAATCACTTGTAGTAAACACATTGCCATGCCATTCTGCACATGCATCTCTTGCAATTGGCGCCTTCATAAGACCAGCATGATCTTGGTACTACCTGCAACACATGCATGGCTCCTGCAGGTTGACACTGGTGCCAATGCTCAGCTGGGGTCACTGTGATGTTGATGTAGCTGGTGATCATGAGCCTGGTTTAGAGTCCGTACGGAGTCTCACTGACAGGCATGCGTGCCTGCAAGTTGACTTGCAATGGCATACTGCAAAACAATGAAAGCTGTAACGACTCGAATGAGCGCGGCTAAGTAGCGTGAAAGCCACCAAATGCATGTGTAGCCTGCATGCCAGCAAGTGCAGCCTGTTGTTGAGCACAGCCGTATGCCAGCAAAGATCGACCCTGATCAGAAAGACTACCTGGGACCTGTCAGTGCTTCACCCCAGGTCAATGCACGGGCACTGTATATGACTTTGAGCTAGTCGTACAAAGCTCAAGAAGCGCTGCTTGCAGTATGTCGCGGAAGCTCTGATACCTTTTGCTAACCTAACCTCAAAAGACATCTTGTTTGACCTTGGGTGCAATGATGGTAATGATTGATGAATCTGCTCATACTCGTTTGCAAAGCGCGTGTTGGCCTGTTGTTAGACATCACGTATGCAGGCAGAGTTGTCCTGACCACAGCTAAATCAGTAGGGCTCAAGGGAGTGGGCATAGAACTTGATCCTGACGCAGCCGCCAAAGCGCAGAAAAATGTTCTTGCAGGTCAATGATCATTAGCTGGGGCTGTAGCATATCATGTCCTGCTGTTGAGCTTCTTTTGTTGCAGAGCAGCTGCAGGCCAGAGTCAGCATCATTTGTGGAAATGCTCTGGAGGCTGACATTTCACAAGCAACTGTTATATTCCTGTATCTGCTGCCAAAGGGCATGACCAGATTGATGCACAAGCTGCAGTCTGGGCTGCAGCCTGGATGCCGCATTGTATCATACATGTTCAAGTAGGTCACACATTCTGATTTATCATTGTTTGATACGTGAGACTGTTTCTCATAAAAGTGCGAGTTTGCCACTTTCAGTCTTGTAAACAAGGTCAAAGAAGCATTGGCAACATTGCGTGCTATCTGTCATCTTGCTAATTTCAAGACATGAGCAATGAGCTACTCAGTAGAGGTCAATAGATGTGATGGGCATTGCACCTGCTGTTGATGTGAGAGCATTTCACTTGCTGTGCATTGAATGCAGGATGCCTGGCTGGGAGGCTTATTATCAGCAGTCACAGAGCGTGTCTCCACAAGACAAGTCTAGAATGGATGTGTCTGCTGTCTCCAAGCTGCACCTGTACTGCCTACCAACAGTAATACAGCAGCGACATTTGGCTTCTGTAGCAAGCTGATTCTGAAGTGTCTTGACAAAGTCCGGCCAGACAACCGCTTTGGCCAGCATACTGCTGGTGGTAGTCCACGTACGCCCTGATTCTTGTCCTGCACATAGTGCTGTTGCGCAGGCACTTTTGTGTGACTTTACAGGTGCCTTGCAGTACCACTGTCATTCAAAGTGTGCCATCTCAAGTGACAGCCAGGCATCGATAATGCTACTGCCCAGCTGAGACATACAGCTCAACAACCTGCTATTTGTGAAGGCATTGGATTTTCATGCCAAACACTAGCATAGTTGCTCACATAGTCAGAAATGATTGCTTGATTGCAGGCAACTCCATTTGTAAGTTATTTGCAAACTTGGTTGTCCAGTCTTGAGCATCTGCTTCAGTGCAGATTATTGTTTTTTACATATCGTTTACGTTTCAAACTCTGCTATTGAGGGAACTTTATGTTAACCATGTAGCGCCTTGCGCTACGGCTGGTGGTGAGCACAGCATTTTGACAGCATCGAGACAGCAGCAAAGCATGTCAAAGTTTATGTGCATTCAGCAAATGGGCTTTGTGCTAGATTTCGCTTGATAGCCACAACCCTAGCTTTAGTCAAACTCGTATGACATCTGATCTCGCAACTGCGACTGTCGTTCTCAGGTCACTGTCGCTCATTTGCTGAACTTTTGAAGACCGATCTGCCTTCAAAAAGACTCCAGCACAGCCTATATATGTCGAGGTTGACGGCAGCCTTGACGCCGACTACAGCGTTCGCCGGCGCACAGCAGTCAAGGCAAAGAGCAAGTCCCTGCGCAGGTATGCAGCCTGCGTGAGACGTTGACCAGCTCAGCCGCCTGACTGCATTGATGTCTACCTTGGTCTAGATGTACCGCCGCGGCCCTGAGACCTGGGCATTGTTGCAGGTCACATACTGAGCTCACGTCGACACATAGCACGGAGACAACTGCAGCTATGCGACGCTGCTAAGCTGCAATTTGTGCGTGGCGTCGATGAGCCCTGTGTGCCAGATGTCAAGCTGACGCGATCGAAAGACGGAACCTCTGGCACAGCCACTTTTGTCTTTGACACGCCTTCAATATTTGACTCTTCAGAGGAGCTTGGCGACGTCACGGGCCTGTACATGTTAGATGACGAAGGAGAGTTCTCAACTGTTGACGTCATAGCCAAATTCAAGAACGGCAAGCCAGACAGAGTTGAGGCCAAATACATAATGCGCAGTGCCTTTGAGTGGGACAGGTTCATGCGCTTCATGGAGCGCTATGCGGAGCAGCAGGGACTTGGGTTCCAAAAGGTACGAGATTGATCATGCTGTTCCGCATTTCTGTGAGCAGTACTTGCAAAAGCTGTGCAGCAAGGGCATGCACTGATGCTGCAGCATGTCTTGTGCTTGTTAATGCTATGCGTTGTCTGCTGATGCGGGTCACAGCTGTGTTCACAATTGTGTGCTTTGCTACAGAGCAAGTGATTGCAGCTACAATCAACTTCAGCCTACATGCACTGGGATTTTGCACAAAATGTGCCAGACCACTAGGCATACTGGCCTAAGTCTGGCAGGCATAGAGCAAATGGGATACAGCCAGCATGTCCGTCAAAGCTACAGCTTCAAAGCCAATGCATGCAGTCACGTCAGTGGGATTCATGATAGCCTACAAAGTGTTGCAGATGGGGACAAGCGTGTTCCAATCGCTATGAATCTGTAGAGCAGCCAGGCAAACAGCTTCTGGTCAACTTTTGTCGGTGCACTGGCGTTGCAACTGCAGCTGAAGTGCATGCATGACTGTGCCGCTTCATATCTTTGACACGATGGTCTGCCTGCACCCGATGTATGTCGATCACTGACAGGACCTTGCAACTTCATTGACTTATCTTGAGGCATCAAAATGTTCAAGTTGCTCTGACACATGGAAATACCCAACTAGTGACGAGCCCCAATATCACGACGTTAATGCATTCTGAGCGTCTGTAATGCTCATGGTCATTATGATTGCATAGCGTGGATGCTGTAAAAGGTCTGCTTGATGTGGTGCGCCTGCAAGTGACGTGGGCAACAGTTGTCCTCAGCCTTCATCAACATTCAGTGATTTCACTCTGGGCATTACGATATCTTTCAAAAGATCGCAGGTTTTGCAAACACAATACACAGCTGAGCTCAGGTCAGCCTCCATGCACAGGTCAGAATCACAGAACCATATTACCCAGCTGAGCAGCTAGCTGATTTTGACCAATAGCAGCAATAGCAATCACGGCAGCAGATCCCAGCACTAATGTCAAGAGCATGCCTTTTCGCCTAGTCGCAGGGCCAGTAAAGAAATGCCGCCAGAAGTGCAGAGGGTATTTGGGTAAGGTCCCTGCAAGCAACATGCACATTTGGTACCACAGCAATCTAGCTTTGCTTGCCATAACTGGAAGAATGATGAGTGCAAGCAAACGCAAGGAAAGCTCATGATTTCCATGATTCCCGAAAATGCATGCCATGCACATGCCGCAACAAGACAATGACATAGCTTGCACGAAAACTTGTCACGGACGTTGTGCAGACATCACTTACCTTCTGCCTTGGGTTGATCAGGTACATGCCAGTGCCCATCCTCAATGTATGCATCTGCCTCTGTAGAACTGCACCAGCATCATTGCAGTCAGAGACGATCTTGATTGCGATCAGCAAATTCATTCTGCTTTCTGATTGCAACAAGAAGGCAAAGTCTGCTTGCGTGTAATGAAGTTTGGTGATGGGGCATGCCATCTGCTTCAATCTCAACAACTGACATTGAGTGCTTGCTGCCTGCTTTCAGCGCTCGCAGGCGGCAGACATTGACAGCACAGACGCTGCAGCTTCAGCGGCAGCAGCAGCCAGCCACAGATGCTATCAAACCTTGTAACAAATTGCTTTGATCCTATCCACATGCATTGGCTTTGGCATTGTTTGATGTCTTCGGACACTGTTTTGCCCAAGATATAAAACCAACTGATTCAGCAGCCTTGCAATGGCATATAGGTACAGGGTTGACAAGCTGATCATCGCCATAAACAGATTGCCCCTTGAAACAGTAGCACATGCTTTGCCACAGTGCCTGTGCTTGCTGTACACATGAACAAACAAGTCAAGCTCACCATGTAAAGTTCAGCCTAGCTTTGGTTGCAAGCTTGTGAGGAGGGCATTGCTTGTACAGCATAGCCGCTTGCTGGCACAGCTCATCAGCGGACATCTGACCTAACACAGGCAGGTTGGTCAATAGCCTGTGCAGCTCAGCTGGGTCAGGCTCACACGCTAGTACCTGCTTCCTGGCACCCTGCAAACAGCAAAAGATGAATCAGCACGGCGACATGCTGCAATGCTAACCATGACTTGATGGGCACTGAGGTGAATGAGCATGCAGCCAAAAGCAGTATGCAGGCTGCCTATGTTCACCTTCATGTATCATTTGTTGACATCAAAGTTGATGACATAATTGCATGACGGACCCGGGGTCAGAATGACCTGGTCAGGTGCAGCAAGTGGCTGACATGCAGAAGATCAGCCCACAATACAGCCAACAAGCAGATGCAGGTGCTGGATGTGCATCACACTGCAAGTACAATGACATGGAATTGCTGTTGCATCGCGTGTCAGACACATCTATGCTTGGCAACCTTGCGATCTCAGCATAGGTACATGGCAACCATCTGCCTCCG
Source organism: Trebouxia sp. TZW2008 (assembly GCA_002118135.1). Classification (NCBI taxonomy): domain Eukaryota; kingdom Viridiplantae; phylum Chlorophyta; class Trebouxiophyceae; order Trebouxiales; family Trebouxiaceae; genus Trebouxia; species Trebouxia sp. TZW2008. The sequence continues at coordinate 40,820 of BDIU01000214.1, forward strand.
TGCAGTCGTCTGAACAAATGAACAGTTCTGGCAATGGAAACACAGAGCAGACCATTGTCTTGGGGTGTAGTCTGCAAGCTTTGACCTTGGCAATTTATTCTTTGACGGTGTTCACTTACACATAGCTCCTGCTCATCTACCTTGATGACAACAGAAGTGGCAAAAAGGGTCATGAGAGGGTGGGCCGCCATGAACAGGTCAAACAGGCGGCTGATGCGCTGCAGGTTGTGCATTTTGGCCTTGTCCAATCGTGGCCAGTCAGTTGTATGTGATTGTGGCTCAATTCCCTTGATGACAACACCAATGGCATACAGGGGCATGAGAGGGTGGGCAGCCATGAATAGTTCAAAGAGGCGGCTGATGTGCTGCAGGGTGTCCACGCTGTGGGCAGACCAGGTGATGAACCAGCCCAAAGCAAGGAAGGCCGGTACCTCTACAGATTGACACTTTCCATTCTCCAACTGGTGGTGTCTTTCGTCCAGTCATACATGACTGTTGTTCACCTTGATGACAACAGCAGTGGCATACAGGGGCATGAGAGGGTGGGCTGCCATGAACAAGTCAAAGAGGCGGCTGATGTGCTGCAGGTTGTCCACACTGTGGGCAAACCAGGTGATAAACCAGCCCAAGGCGAAGAAGGGCGGCACCTCTGCCGCTGCCAGCTGCTCATACACTTCTGCGTCAGCCTTCACAGGCAGCAACATACTGAGGCTGTGCTAGTAATGATGCTGATGCTGACACTGATGCCGATGCTAGCGATAAATCTTATGTCAATGGTAACAATAGTGCTAATGCTAATGACAATGCTGATGCTAGTCATGATGTCAATGCTGATAGTGATGCTGATCCTCTCCTGCTGCTGCAGTTTGCATTCATGGTATATTGCTTGTGCATTCACGCCTCACGTTGCTGCTGTCAAAGCTATCTACATTGCCTGTGCGGGAAATGCTGCTGTTCATGTGGCAACGGAAGACGTATTACAAGCAGGCCAGCGTGACAGCATGCAGAAGCAAAGGATTGTGCAAAACTAGACAGGGACAAGGTGTGCATCAGAGTTTGTGCAATGGCTGCATTACCAGTCAACCCCGTCGCTGTGAGGTTGACATGAGCTAGTTGCTCATGGCACAAGAACTCATGCATGTTTCTTGATCACATGATGACCAAACAACGTACACTACATGATGATATTGTCTGTTTGAGTCAGACCTCACCTCCTTTAAGATGGGCATCAACAGGCCTAACAGCTCTAGTACGGCATCCAAGGTGGATCTGCAGAAGCAGTACCATTTTCCTCATTTGCAATGGCTGCATGCGGCAAGCTACCTCCATTGCAACATAAGAGAGATGACACAGATCACATACTGACAAACAAACCAAAGACCTTTATCCTGTGTCATCATTGCTGAGTGCTAAGCATGAATTGAGCTGGCTTTGTGTGATCTTGATGCTCTCAAACACATGCAGGCATGTCTGACTGAGCAAGATGTGTGTCTGTACCTGGTACAGTCGCGCAGCTGACACATGCTGAGATGTGTCAAAGTCTGGTAAGCTGCTTTGTCTCCCATGTTCAGCAGCAAGACTGAAGCAATGTCATGCAGCCCTTGGTAATAAAAGACACTGCCCTCTTGGCCACACACTGTTGCGTCTAGCACAAAATGCAGCTCCTTTCGCTTCTTCTCGCGCTGCGCGTCTGTCCAGCCTGTGAAGCAAATTGGCGCTGTGTACAAATTCGAACCTGCTGGTTATGCGCTTTGCGCTTGTAATGGCAACAAACCTTCTGTCCATGCCCACAATGACCGCTGTACATCGACATCCACAACACTGCTGTCTCGATGCTTGCCAACTTTGTGATCGTCAAAGGACTCTGTGTTTTGTTCGGCGCCCAAAAGCAACGGCCACACGCGCGCACGTATCTGTAAAGCAAAGCTTTATAGTTGCTGGTGACTGACACAGATCACACTGTGCTTGAAGTGTACAGCGTTACTTGCAGCGAGATCACCTCGTTGTTCACAAGACCTCGAACAGCGGCCAATTTACGCAACTGTTGCAGATCTACCTGCAGGACCGCGACCCAACGCGTGTGTCAAGACTTTGTATAGGATCCAGGCAAAAAGGGTAGATACGATAACGGCACCTCTGGCTGGTCGAGGGCCTTGTTGACCTCTCTGATAGTGTCTTGCTCGCGTTCTTTGGCTTCCGCTGACTCTTGTTTCGATTTTGGGCCAAGTTTGCGCTTATGAATTGCCATGCTTAACCGGTCGCGATCCGCACAAGCTCATTTCGCAAGCGCCGTATAAGCATGGTTCAGCGCGCGCTGTTGATATTCTTTGAACGCGATTGAGATGCCGGCTCCTACTTGCGGTGCAAACCTTCTGTGCAGAGATGCACCCCAGTTTGCAGTCCCTCTAAGTAGGCGTTTTGACTTAGGCGACAAACGTAACGACTGCTGCGGGACTAGTGCGGGGCGCTTGCGGGGCAACCCTAGCACAAGGCAAATTTGCCAATTGGCAGCAGAAGTTATGGGGGTGCAACATGGTGATACTGTACACAGTTGCCCATGCGCAAGTTTGGTAGGCCTAGCCCCCGGGATCTAGATTGCCAGCCCTTAGAAAGGCAACTGGTTTGCTGTCGCCTCTCATCCATGACAGCAGCAGGTTCAGAATATTGATGGACCCGTTGACGTCGCGGTTCCATATCATGCGGTTACATTCTGTGTTGTTGCACAGCCGCACTCCATAGTCCCTTTGGCGTCTGCGTTTCTCATTGTCTGCAAGCATTTCAAAAGCCCGGTCAAGACAAGAAGACAAGACGCACAGTAGACATGTGCAGACAGGCGAGCACTGTGTAGTAAAGTGCCACACGTGTGGACGTAACGCACACTTTAAGCCCGTGTGGTAGAATAGACAAGCAGCTTCACCTGCATTTGGCGCTGCAGCGCCATGACTGCCGTACTCGGCACGACGCATCCGCTGCAGCACCCTGGTTGCAACGTTAATATCTGATCGTCAGTTGCATGTCGGCTCCACTGATCAACGATACCGTTGCTCAGCCACGCCCGGCTGATATCCTCAACAACGGTATCACGAATGCCGTTGATGTCGACAAGGTGCCCGAAACCATGGGCGACGTCCCTCCCGAAAAAGCGACCAAGAAAGCCAAAGAAAAAGCACCAACGGTTCCGTACTACAGGCTTTTCAGGTACAAAACAAGATATATATGCCTGATCAGTCTGCAACCGTGGAGACCGCTGACAGTCGTCATGCGTGCAGTCATGCTGACAGACTGGATTTGGCCTTGATGAGTCTGGGCTTCTTAGGCGCCGCTGTCAATGGTGTGCCTTCCCTGCCAAGCAACAGCTGATATATAGCTGCAAAAGTTTAAAAACAAGTGAATGTCAACCTTTAGTGTTATCAGCGTCCATGTTGCATGTTGTGTTTTCAACGCCAATGATTGCTGAAGTGCTTCAGCACGCCACATGCAAGCACTTGCATATCCTAAACATGACATGCAAGTATATATCACACACATATATACGCACTACTTCAAACATCCCAAACCAACCGCACTGTCTGATCATTGCCTTGACTTGCCTATCTTGGTAAGTGTAAGGCCCTCCATGAAGTTCAGGACAAGACCTGCAGCTGCTCTGCACAATTGATTTGTATATACAGGTGCTACATTCCCAATGTTTTCCATCATCTTTGGCAACGTGTTGAATGCACTGGGAGGCTCCCCTACCATAGCTGAGCTTGTACATCAAGTCAACAAGGTGACTAGACTCCTCATTCCATGCATCAGACAATCTGACTGTGATGCTGAAGACAAGCCAGCCTGGCAAGACAGTACGCAGGCCACACACACCTAGCACCCGTGCTTATGCTGAAGATTGTGTGTATATGCAGATTTGCCTCTACTTTCTTTACCTGGCCATTGTTGCCTTTGTTGCCTCATATGCTGAAGTGGGCCTGTGGATGTGGACAGGTCAGTTGCCTCTCTGACCTGCATTCTCTGCTGCTGCATCGCGCGCGCCAGATCTAGATTGGAGGTGCACAGCGCTTGTGGATCTCAGTCTGTTGCTTGTCCTGGTGCCAAGTATGCAATCAGAGAGCACTTGGAAGTGCATGCAAGCTCCAGCACAGGACCAGTGTACATCAGCAGTCTTGTGCATCAAGGAGTTACAGAAGGACACATTTACATGAGCATGGCAACACCATGCAAACTTGCAATAGCTGCTGCACAAATTGAAAATGACCATGAGTGAAAAATCCACAATACAACGTCAAGCAAGCTTGAAGCACTGCAAGCCTGAAGTTGGCATGGCAGCTTTGCATGCAAAACATAAAGTTCTTGATGTCAACGTGATGTGGGGAAGCTGTACCTGTCAGCTTGCCACTGTACCATGCTGCATGAACTGCCTTGAATTGCTGCACCAGGTGTTGGACAAGCCAGCAGGTTATGCCATGCCTACCAGTGCGTCAGTGCTGCTTAAAAGTGCTTTGCGTTGTTGTATCAAGTGTGCGGCAAGCCTTCAACTTGCTCCTAAGTGTCTTACTTGGTTGCAACAGGTGTGAGGCAGGCCAACAGGATGCGGCATGCCTATCTGGCGTCTGTGCTGCAGCAGGAGGTGGCCTACTTTGATGTAGAGGCCAGCAGCGGCAAGCTGCTGCATGGCCTAAATGAGGACATTGTCACAGTCCAAGAAGCCATTGGCGAGAAAGTGGGCAACTTTGTGCACCACCTGTTCACCTTCCTGGTGGGGGTTGCCATAGGTCAGCTGAGACGCCTTGTCAAGGCGTTGTGGGAATGTGCTGTTACCTAGCTCGTTGCTAATGTTAGCCACAGCGCTACATGCAGCATTCATCATAAATGTTTACAGCGGCCTAGCGCAACGCATATTGCTTTCTCTGGAAGCCCCTGAATTTGTTTGAGATTTTAATTCAAGGGCTTAATCTGCGCTGTTCACATGAGACTTGCATGCCTGGAACTAGATGCGACGATATAATGCTTGCAAACACGATAGCTGCGCTGAACCAAGCACAGGCCTTTATCAGAGATATTCATCCGCGTCTTAGAATGCCAAAAAAGCATATAGTTTTGTGAACTCAAGAACAAACTGCGCAAGTTCTGCCATTCTGCCATGCAGCTTTTGCCAAGGGCTGGGACTTGACCCTAGTTGTGCTGGCGCTGGTGCCAGTCCTGGCTGTTGTGGCAGGCGGAATTGCCATTGTAGTGGGCAAGAACACCAGCCAGCAAAGCGAGGCATACGGCGTCGCCAATGGCATTGCTTCAGAGGCCTTAGCAGCTATCAGAACTGTGCTGTCATTCAATGGTGAAGAAGGGACACTTAGGCGCTACGGCATGAGCCTGAACAAGCCCATGCAAGTGGGTATCAAGGGAGGAGCGCTGAATGGGATTACCATTGGATGTACCAATCTGGTGTTCTTGTGTGCATATGCCCTGGCTATGTGGTATGGTGGCACGCGCATCAGGGCAGGCAAATACTCTGGTAAGCTTCTGTTGTCACTGTTCAGCTGCTGACTAGCGTCCTTGTGGCTTGATGCTGCTATTTGGCTGTGGTGAGTTTACATTCGCCAGCTGTTGCATTGCCCAGTTTAGATTGGGTCAACATGCTCTGGCTGTACGCATGATGTGTGCCATGATGTTGACAAGTTCAAGTCATGTCAACATGCTCTCAGTGTACGCTTGGTGTGTGCCATCATGTCACGGAGTTGCCCGCTGGATGCCTGAAGCTGCTTGATGCTCCACATTGAAGAATGGGTGCGTGATTCTGCTGACAGTCTCAGTTTGAGGTCTCTGCTGCGAGCTGCGCAAACCTTGCAAGATACCCTGGCAAGATGTTTGTACACAATGATAAGCAATACATGGTCAACGGCACTTGTAATCACAATCACCTTCTGGTTAAGAGCCTAAAGCACAATCATGACAGCAATGATAGTAATCTGTAACTTCCAGCACAGGTGTATACGGTCTCAGCCCTGGCTTGTCAGGCTGGCTTGCGCTTTGCAATGCGGACGCTCAAGCAAGCAAGCAATTGCCAATGCACAACAGCCAATGCACCATGAGCAGTAGCCGTTACACTCAAGCAAAAATGCAATAGCTGTATGTGATGTTGCTGTTATACAGGAGGCGATGTGATGAGCACCCTTCTCGCAGTACTGATAGGGGGTTTCGCCCTGACATCAACAGCACCCAACTTGCAGTACTTCCAGCGCGGCAAAGCCTCAGGAGCCAACATCTTGACTGTCATCACGCGCAAGCCAACAGTCAATGAAGCAATGGAACCCACAGATAGTCAGCAGTAAACAGAGAACATCATGTGACGTTGCTGTCCTACAGGTGGAGATGTGATGAGCATCCTGTTAGCAGTGCTCATAGGGGGCTTTGCCCTGGGATCAGCAGCACCCAATCTGCAAAACTTCCAGCATGGCAAAGCCTCAGGAGTTAACATCTTGACTGTCGTTCAGTGCAAGCTGACAGTCAACCAAACAATGAAACCCGTATACGTTTATCAGTACACAGTAAATAGTGAACGATATGTGATTTTAGTGTCGTACAGGAGGCAATGTGATGAGCATCCTGCTAGCAGTGCTCATAGGGGGCTTTGCTCTGGGATCAGCAGCACCCAATCTGCAATACTTCCAGCGTGGCAAAGCCTCAGGAGCCAACATTTTGATTGTCATTAAGTGCAAGCCAACAGTCGATAATGCAATGCTGCCCATCAAGAGTCAGCAGCACACAGAAAACTATATACGGTCTTGTTGCCGCACAGGTGGAGATGTGATGAGCACCCTGCTAGCAGTGCTGATAGGGGGCTTTGCTCTGGGATCAGCAGCACCCAATTTGCAATACTTCCAACGCGGCAAAGCCTCAGGAGCCAACATCTTTACTGTCATCAAGCGCAAGCCAACAGTCAATGATGCAGAAGCACAAACAGCACCAGCAGCCTGCAATGGCAATGTTGAGCTGCGGAATGTGCACTTCGCATACCCTGCCAGGCCAGAAAACCCAGTTTTCAGAGATTTTTCATTGAAGGTTCCTGCTGGGAAGACGATTGCTCTGGTTGGGGAATCTGGCTCTGGTAAAAGCACTGTTGTGGGGCTCATTGAGCGCTTTTATGACCCACAGCAGGGACAGGCAAGATTTTGCTTCATATTGCCTCGAGTGCCAGTAACTGCCAGTCATAGTGCTCACCTGCAGCTGTGATAAAGTCTTTCATATCCCATGACAGTGATAGGCAAAATGATGTCCTTGACTGCTGACATGGAGTGCTTTCACCTGCAGCTGTATTGAAGGGAAGCAGCCAACTTGCGCTTAAATGTGCTACACTGCATGCTACAAACCTGCAACGATCCAGCTTTGCCTGGCTACGTAGTCAATCACTTGGCCAGTCTTACAGATCTATCAACTCGTTCTTCAGCCTGTCGCCGGCCACCAAGTGTTCAGCACAGCAGCTGGTCATGCAGGTGCTACTATATGGGGCAGATGCTCAGCATATGCTTCTTGCATGGCTGCAGAACATATGCCGCAACAACCAGCATCAGCATATGCAGAAGGCGACACTCAATCTGAGCACAGCAGCTGTTCATGCAGGTTTTGCTAGATGGGTTAGATGTCCACCATCTACCTTTGGCATGGCTCAGGCGGCAGGTGGGCCTGGTCAGTCAGGAGCCTGTGTTGTTTGCCACCACCATCCGCCACAACATCCTCTTTGGCCGGCCTGATGCCAGCCATCAAGAAGTCGAAGAGGCCGCCAAGGCTGCAAATGCCCATAACTTCATTGTTGCGCTGCCAAATGGGTATGGTTGATTGTGCTTTTATAGATGGTGGCATTCTTGCTACAGCTTTGCTGCAACGATAGTTGCCAATCCTGCTCCTGCTAATACACAGTTGTCATTGCTGTACCTCATGGCATCAAGGCGTTTGTCTTGTTTGAAGTGAGCTGCCATCAGTTTCACAATGTCATGTACTGACAATTGGGCTCTGGCATAGTAAAAGCCCTGCTGAATCATGTCTTGCATGCTTGAGCCAATCCAAACTCGCAACTCTAGAGTGTACCTTTCATGCATTGTCATCTGGCTTGCTGCTGCATGCAGGTACGAGACCGGCGTAGGAGAGAAGGGCATTCAGATGTCAGGAGGGCAGAAGCAGCGCATTGCCATCGCCAGAGCCATTCTTAAGAACCCCAAGGTCAGCACGCCTGTGATGTCTGGTCACCTTGCACTGAAAGCACGAACCCAGATGTGTACTGTAGTGAAACTCATTTTCACCTTTGCTGTGTCTTGTGTGCTGGTCATCATGCGTCTGTGACAGAACTACAGCTGTCAAGGCATGTCTGCCGATGCTGCTCCTTCTTGCTGCTGTTTCGCTGCAGGGCACTGCAACCATACAACAATGCATTTGTGCAAATTGACTAGTCACATGTCATGTGCTTCAAGAGGATCAGTCACAAGAGATGTTTCAACCTACTGACAACATGCTTGGTATGGTGGTCAGATGTCCACAAATATGCAGGTGCTGCTGCCAGATGAGGCTAGTGCGCTGGACAGTGACTCAAGGCCAGGAAAATGTCATGATGGTCTAGCAACAGCGTGACACTGACATATTCTTCGCAAGTGATTCAGCTGGCTGCACACTTGCAGGTTCTGTTGCTGGATGAGGCGACCAGTGCGCTGAACAGTGACTCAAGGCCAATGACCGCAGCTTGACATGATGGTCTCGCAACAGCCTGATATTGTCATATGCTCAGCAAGTGATTCAGCTGTCTGCACATTTGCAGGTTCTGTTGCTGGATGAGGCAACCAGTGCGCTGGACAGTGAGTCAGAGAGGCTGGTCCAAGCAGCCCTGGAGGGCCTTATGGCGCACCGCACCACCCTGGTCATTGCACACCGCCTCTCCACCATCATGTCTGCTGACCTCATTGCAGGTGTGCCAAACTATTGTCGCTTGTGTTGCTTTCACCAGCACAGTCAACCGCTGCTTCACCACGTCTTCTGACCTTGTTGCAAGTAGACGTTTGTGGGCGCATGCTCAGGCTACAAGACACACACTGTAGCGTCTGTCTTCTTGCATGTGTGCTGGTCTGTGCACCCATCCGCATGTGCACTTTCACACTGTCCTCCCATGCACACTGCACTCTGCACTATCACAATCACAATTCATCATTTCAAGCTTCACGCATGTCGTATGCTGACAGCTGTCCTGTCCTTCCTCTGCCCTGTGCTGACAGCTGACTTCGTTCCCTTGCGTGGCAAGGCAAGGTTGTCAAGCAAAGCTCACATGCTGATCTGACTGTCATTCCAGACGAGGCTTACGCCACCCTAGTGCATGTTGCACGCTGACAATTGTTCCTCCTTCCCTGGTACAGTTGTGCGGCAAGGTGAGATTGTAGAGCAAGGCTCGCATGCTGAGCTGATTGCCAGGCCAGATGGGGCTTATGCCACGCTAGTGCGCCTGCAAGCCACTGCACAGAAGCATGATGCTGACAGCTGCGCTTCCTTGCCTGATGCAGTTGTGAGGCAAGGTGAGATTGTGGAGCAAGGCTCGCATGCTGAGCTGATTGCCAGGCCAGATGGGGCTTATGCCACGCTAGTGCGCCTGCAAGCATCTGCACAGAACCAAGATGCTGACAGCAATTACCAGCTGTCAGAGGAAAATCTGCAGAGGAGTCAGGATCCCAGCGTGTTGCAAGAAGTCGTCATTTCTCAGGTACGGACATGTGCATTTGCTAGGCTATCATTTGCGTCCTTACAGCATGCATAGGAAGGCTAGGGAAAGCGTGTATTGCAGGATTTTGTTGGGCACGGCAAATGCATGCATAATTATGCTGTGTGCTTAAGCTGGTACAGATCGCTATCTCTGTGTGCCTACACGGCTGGACTGATCAGCTATCATCAGCTCACTGTTAGGTTGTAAATTTGCTCGCTGCATCTCAAGTGATGCTGCTGCATGTTGTACAGTCCCTGCATACATGTTATCTGCACTGCTTGCTACCGACAAGAAACAATTTTCAGGGATTCCAGAGCTTGAGCATCAACCACATACAGACATGTAATCGCTCGCTGGTGACCTAGCTTGTGTAGACTCAATACAGTCAAGCTTGATTGTAACATTTTCTATTGATTGTCTACAACTTGTGCGATGCGGCTCTCATTGGACACAAGAACGCCCATGAAGATGACACTGGCCGGGCCAGCTTGTGTCTAGCTGCGCATGTAGCAGCATGTTATAGCATGAGCAGCATCACATGGTGTAGAGAAAGCAGTGTCTGCAGCGTCAAATCTCATTTGTAGTTCTCTGCTGGTGAATGAAAGGCATGTACAGTCTCAAGGTATTGCATGTAAGGTGCGGGTTCTTCCTCTTGGTGATGTTACGGTGTTTGGCATAGCATGCTTTAGGATAGCACAGGCCTGAACTGGTCGGAAATAGTTGATTGCTCCAGTACATACCCAGCTGGGCCTGCTGAGCCTGTCTAGCACACATTTACAGTGAGGGAATAGATGAATGATAACATGCTTTGGTGGGCTGTGCAGAAACAGGCTGAGGTGCAGCAGGCCCAAGCCGTTGATGTCACCGCTGCAGTCACTGTTGCCAGCCAGGCAACAGACAAGAGTGGGAAGGCTGCAAAAGGCAAGAAGACAAAGGAGAAAGAAGAGAAGGTGGGATTAATGTGACAGCTCTCTTAATCACACGTAGGCGTCGTCAGCTCACATGTCTCTGTGTACTCACTTGAACATCCTCATCTGGGCAGGGACCAGTGTACTCTTTGGAGGTCCCAGTGATCCGTAGATCTCCTCTTGGAAAACCAGTATAGATAAATTTTGTAAAAATAGAACGCTCACCCAGAGACTTGATATAAAAACAATTACACTTGTATAATCCTCTTTGGTTGGCTACAGATACTGTCCTGTCATTGCATGCCATTGAAACAATCACATGGGTATTATTGTACTGACATGCATTTGTGCCTTCCGCTCAGCAAGACTGATGCTAGTCAGCAAGAAGCACTACTTCACAAAATTGCTGAACACATGCGAGGTGCCACCAGGATGTGCTGCACATGTTCAAGTCCTGCCTATATGCCATTGGAGTTGTGGTGTTCAAGCGCAAGCTGGGTTTTTGCGGCTGCTCGGCATGAACAAACTCACGTGGCATCTTTCAAAATTGAGGACAGCAGGCTCAGCAGGCATGGGCATGATGATGTCGGCCTTTGTCCTGACACTATCCAAGCCATCCTTGTACCAGTGAAACCTTAATGCTCAGCTGCAAGCTGGGTTTATGCGGCTGCTGGGGGTGCACAGGCCACGGTGGCATTTCGCAATCCTGGGCACAGCAGGCTCAGCGGCCTAGGCATCATGATGCTGGCTTTTGCCCTGGCACCATATACATTTTTGAAAACATGCTGCGCAGGTGCAAGCTGGCTTGTGCGCTTGCTGGGCATGAACAGACCAGAGTGACACTTTGCAGTCCTGGGCACAGCAGGCTCAGCAGGCCTAGGCATCATGATGCCAGCCTTTGGCCTGGCGTCATTCAAAAAAATTGAAAACGTGCTGCACAGGTGCAAGCTGGGTTTGTGCGGCTGCTAGGGATGAACAGACCCGAGTGGCACTTTGCAATTCTGGGCACAGCAGGCTCAGCAGGCCTAGGCATTATGATGCCAGCTTTTGCACTGGCACTGTCCAACATCATTGGCGTCTTCTACAACCCAGACTTCCAGAAGATGAAGAACACCATCCAGACCTGGTGCATTGTATTTGCTGCTGTGGGTGGGGCTGCTTTGGTTTTCTCTACAGTGGAGCAGTTCTGTTTCACTCTCATGGGGCAGAAGCTGGCCAGACGCATCAGACTGCTGCTCATGCAAGCTCTGTTGCGGCAGGTAATCCTCATGGCAACTTTTCTGTGGCATCGCTTTTGCTGCGCTGCTCTGCTTTGGTGTTCTCTACAGTGGAGCACTTCAGTTTCACTCTGATGGGGCAGAAGTTGGCCAGGCGCATCAGGCTGCTGCTCCTGCAAGCTCTGTTGCGGCAGGTACTATCGAAAGTTGCCACCTTGTGGCAGGATGTGTAACAGCAATTGTTGTGCTTGTTATGTTTTATGTTGTTGTTACTGTTGTCATTGTGTTTGTTACTGCTGTTGCGAGTGGCACTGGCATCACCAGAATCATCAGCAATATTCCACTTATCAAGTTGTAACTTGGTTTTACTGGTCTACCAGCATCAGTTTTGTTGACCTGATCGTCATGATACCACCATCGACACTGTTGTTGTCATCGTTATAAATGTAGAGGTGATTGTCATCATCATTGTGGCATATGCTTGCACAGGAGGTGGGCTGGTTTGACAAGCCAGAAAACTCCAGCGGCGCAATAGCAGGGCGACTAAGCACTGACACTCTACACATCAGAGGGGCCGTGGGGGACCGCCTGGGCTTAGTCATACAGAATCTGGTCACGATCATCGCTGCTTACGTCATCGCCTTCACTGCTGGCTGGAAGATGACTCTGGTGATTACTGCCACTGTACCGCTGCTGGGCATTGGTGCGTGGATTGGAGCCAAGTTTCAGATGGGCTTCTCCAGCACGGTACATAATCACGTGTCTGTAATGTATATATGTACGCAATGTACATATGCATGCAATGTACATATGTATTTAAAATGTCTATATACATGTATTTACCTAGAAGGTATATATACATTGTACAATGCGCGATCATGGATGCCTTCAGCTGTGTAAGTGTTGCTGATTTCAGGCAAGCAAGCTGTATGATGGCGCCAACAAAATTGCAGCAGAGTTGGCAGGCCTGTGCTCACTGCATATGCTTGCCCTTGCCTTCTGAAGCGCAGGCAAGCAAGCTGTTTGACTATGCCAGACAGACAGCAGCAGAACATCAATTCTGCGCTTGTTATGTGAGCTGAATCTCCCAGAATGTTGACAAGCACGCTGTCTCAAGCTGCACACCAAGACAACAGCATGGTCACTCCTGCGCTTGCTAAATCAGCTGTGCAAATGCCTGTGACTGCAGGCAAGCAAGCAAGCTGTTTGACACTGACGACCAGACACAGCAGAAGGGTCAGCCCGTTAAAGCAATGGACTTGATCAGTAAGCTGTGAAAGAGTTTTTCGGTGCAGGCTAGCAAGCTGTTTGGCAGCAAAGACCAGATTGCACCAGACACCTTGGACACTTGCTTGATCAATGAATGTGGCCTCCCAACTGCAGGCAAGCAAGCTGTTTGACAGTGCCAACCAGACAGCAGCTGAAGCAGTGGCAAGCATTCGCACTGTGGCGGCCTTTGGGTTGCAAGGCCAAGTGAGCCAGCTGTATGAGCAGCAGCTGCAGCAGCCCACCAAGAGCATTGAGAAGACCAGTCACACTTCTGGGCTCAGCTTTGGCTTCAGCCAATTCATCATCTTTGCAGTCTACGCCCTGGGCTTCTGGTCAGCCACGCATGCCCATGTTCATTTTTGCCCAGTCAGTTCATCATCTTTGCTGTCTATGCGCTGGGCTTCTGGTGAGTCATGCGTGTGCAGCATTTGTTAAGATTTTGTCTCTTTGCATTGTGCGGTAAGTTTGGTCTGTTTGCCTGTGACAGCAGCTTGACTTCAGCCATTTCATAATCTTTGCCATCTATGCACTAGGCGTCTCGTGAGCATGAGCATTTATAATTTTTTGTCTGCATGGCTTTGTGACTATGAGCCTTGTTCCCAGCAACAGCTGTCAGCTTTGGCATTAGCCAGCTCATCATCTTTGCAGTCTATGCGTTGGACATTTGACGAGTCACACATGTAGTCCAGCAAGTCTATGCCCCAGCAAAGAGAATGCTGCACCATTAAGATTTGCAAAAGTCAAAGCGTCTGCCAAAGCAGCAGACACAGCTTTTCCAGCTGCAATTGTTGCGTGCAAAGCAGTGGACAAAAGAGTTACTTGTTCACGCATGCAAAACACATCCACTCAGCACGGCACAGGCTGAAATGGGCTTCTGTTCTAGAGGGATGAATGTTATGCAGGTATGGCGGCAAGCAGATTTCTGAAGGGCAGCTCACCTTCACACAGATGCTCAAGGTCAGCCTACTCGCACACAACACACACTCTCAGCAGCACAGAATGCGCCTGCACGTCCTTGTGTCGCGTTCATTGTTGTCGGCCTGCAAGTTTGCAAACCTTGCACACTAGTGCTGTGATGCTTTGTGACGCTGTTCATAGATGCTGCAAGCTATCCCTGCCCTCAAGATTTCGGACGTCAGCTTGATGCTGCCTGTTTGTCCTGCTCTATATGCATATTGGACTAGCCTCACCAATACCTGAATGCCTTTCCTGGCTATCTCAACAAGCAGATATGGACTTTACTCTGCAGGTCTTTTTTGCTGTCGCGTTCTCAGCCATTGGCATTGCCAATGCCCAGATGGCATTCCCAGACATCACCAAAGCCTCTGGGGCTGTCAAGCGGGTCTTCTCTGTCATTGACCGTGTGCCCGCCATCCTTCTCAACACTGCCTCAGGTCAGCTTTACAGTCAATCAATCAATAGAGTGTACAGTCCGGGGCAGGGAGCCAGATGTGACTTCCTGGGCTGAAAGCACTGGTGAATGTGTCTGGCAACCAAAGGCAGCTGATCAGTGTTTGCCTCAAAAACACAGTGAGAGCTTCATCTCTTGACAATCATACACAAGCAAAGTCCAAAGATTATGGACAACGTAGCTGTTGGATGTAATGTACCCCTTGCACCTTTCAGCCTTATGCTCAGTAAAGGACAGTACAAGACAGACCCCGGCACACACTAGTAGCACTTGTACTTATTATTTGTGTCTCTGATTACTATACTCAGTGTTCAGCATCACGTTACAAATTTACGTTAACATCCATAAACCACAGAGGCATGTGTGTCCCCTGTTACAAAGCTCTTATCTTACTCTAAGGCTTGAGTTGCCAGGAGTGTTGGGCATGCATGTTCACAAGTAGCTGTGCAGCTACACAACACTTGTTCTGTGGCTTGTTGCTTCACAGCCCTACCTCAGCATGCAGTCGCATCGCAGTCAAAACCCCACAGCTTGTGTGGTGGAAACACACTTGTTAGCAGGGGGAAGTGGAGCTGCGTAGCATAGGGTTCAGATTTCCTGCGTGGCCTGAAGCTCAAGCCTTTGGTGTGTCCAGTCTACAGATGGAGGGGGTTGAAAGCTAGCAGCATGCAATTGATCATACAGTCAATCATATAGTCAAAATTCCACGGCTTGTGTGTTGGACACACAGGTGCAAAGCCAGACAAGGCAGGGGGCCGTGTGGAGCTGCGTAGCATAGGGTTCAGATACCCTGCAAGGCCTGAGGTGACTGTTTTTGAGGGGTTCAGCCTGCAAGTGGAGGCGGGTCGCAGCTTAGCCCTAGTGGGTCAGTCAGGCAGCGGCAAGTCTACTGTCATCAGCCTTATTGAGCGCTTCTATGATGTTGAAGCTGGGCAGGTGATATGTAATTTGGCATTGCATGCATTGTGAATGAAAAGTTCAATCCATGGGTTAAGGTGAGTTAAAGTTTAGCCCTGGTGGGTCAGTCTGGCAGTGGCAAATCCACAGTCATCAGGGTTATTGAGCGCGTCTATGATGTTGAAGCTGGGCAGGTGATATGTGATCTGGCATTGCCTGAATTGTGTGTGAGGGGTTCAGCCTTCAAGATGAGAGTGGTCGCAGCTTAGCCCTATTGGGTCAGTCCGGCAGTGGCAAATCCACAGTCATCAGCCTCATTGAGCGCTTCTATGATGAGGAGGCTGGGCAGGTGAGAGAGTTCGAAATAGCACATTTTGGGGCAACAAATGAGTTTGACTGCATGCAACATGCGGCCTTGAATGTTGTGGGCATTGATCTTTCATGTTGGCTGCATCTTGTTTGCTGAAGGATTGCTGGAGCAGAATGGGCAAGTGCAAGGTTAGCATGTAAGCGTGTCAGCTGCTTGGTGGCTGTTACCTCAACGATTTGTGCATCAAGTTTGTGGTCATGCTGTGATATACTGCCATGTTCAGGATAAAGCACATGTGTGCATACTTGCACACCACACACTATTCTTTGAACGCAACTCGCTACAGCATTTCATTGTTGAGGTGGCAGCAGTTGCAAGGACGCAAGTATACTCTGTGTGTTGCTGCAACTTGTCTATTTTGCACAAGAGCAGCAAGATTGTCAGCCACGTCCCTGAACAGCATGGGCCAAGAGCCTGTCCGACAGTACATCAGTTTTGTCGCTTGCTGACCCCATTGTCGCTGGAGGCATCAAGCGCTTACCTCGTGTCCCTTTTGGAAACATGTCTGCTTGGAGGCTCTTGTGGTCTCCAGGCCAGTCAGGCCAAGAGGCAACAGTGGTTGAGATTTTGTCGCCTCTTGTCAGGCACAAGCTCAAACATCGCTCTACAGTTCTGTGATGGATTGAGCCTCCAGATGTTGCAGCACATTGTCTGCAAGGTGCCAACTCTGGTGCCTCTGTATGCTAGTTGCAAGTGTGTCCTGACAACAGTGCATCATGTGCAGGTGCTAGTGAATGGTGTTGATGTACGGGACATGGATCTGCACTGGCTCCGAAGCCAGGTGGGCTTGGTGAGTCAGGAGCCAGTCCTGTTTTCTTGCAGTGTCAGGGAGAACATCTGCTACGGCAGGCCAGATGCCACCCAAGAAGAAGTGCAGAATGCTGCTGAAGCTGCCAATGCTCACTCCTTCATTCAGAAGCTGCCAGAGGGCTACAGCACACAGGTACAGACAGCAGCATATTTGGGATTCTTTGGCATGAAGATTACAGATCCTTTGTTGTTCTATTGTCACTTTTCCTGGCAGCCCTGTCTGTATACATAGCAGCATACCTGGGTTTCTCTGGCAATAAAATTACAGATCCTTTGGTTTTCTGTGAGTATCTTGGCTGGCAGCCTGTTTGCTAAACTGAAACAGCACTGGTAGGGATTTTTACATTGCTCATGAAGCGGGCATGAAAAGGGCAAGATTTCTAGCCCTGGGTATTTGCAGCCCTTGGTCCACCGGCAACATGGAGTCATGTATTGTAATCACTGCATGCACGCTAGGCTAGCAGTACCTTTGGCAACTGGCTCATGATGTGGCTGTTTCTGTGTCAGGTTGGAGAAGGCGCTATTCAGCTGTCTGGAGGTCAGAAGCAACGTGTTGCAATTGCACGAGCGATTTTGAAGGATCCTGCTATACTGCTCCTGGATGAAGCAACAAGTGCATTGGATGCTGAGTCAGAACGGCTAGTCCAAGATGCACTTGAAAAGCTGATGGTGGGGCGCACCACCATTGTGGTAGCTCACCGATTGAGCACAATCAGAAATGCAGATACAATAGCTGTGGTACAGCAGGGAAAGATTGTGGAGCAGGGTAGCCACAATCAGTTGATGCAAATTCCCATGGGAGCATACGCTTCCTTGGTTAGGCATCAGCAGCAGGCATGAACCGTCTAGCTTTGGCAATCAGCTATGACAGGAACTGCTGCTTTCAGGTTTTGATCATTTTCAGACTGTATGAGTTATCTGGCAGTGCGCAAAGTTCAGCTTAGTATCTGTCTGCTGTCTCAAAGCTTAGTTAGAAATATATCTGGGCGCAGATCTGTATGTTTTTCCTTTGTTAGGGTCACATATTATGGCAGAGATGCATTGCCGCTGTACTGAACCTTAAATAGTTGCAACAATTTTTTGACATTAACTGAAACAAGATCAAATATTCAATTATGTAGATGTCTTTCAACGTCATACAGAACAACGCACCTTTGTCCTGTACATTCGACGTCATTGTTATGCATATTTAGGAGCAGTGTCCAACTAGCAACCAGCATTGTAAATACCATACATGACATGTAACTCACAATTTGGTACAAGACGGTGTTCAAGGCTGCTGGCATCTCTGTTCAAATCTGTATGCCTGACTTGGAAAGACAGTATATTTGTCACAGATGTAACGCGTTATATGATGAAAACGCAACATACCGTCTCAACTTCATTGTTGACGCAAAACTGTTCTACTGTCAACACCAGCCTAAGCTAGTCAGATGAAGAGGGCTTGAGGTCTGTGCTGCTGCTATCAAGTGAGACAGCATCATTCAGCCGAGACAGCTGAGGTGAAGAGTCAGCTTTGTCTGCATCTGGCTCAGCACCATCTGAGCTGTTCAGCTGCTCTGCAGAATCAGGCTGGTCATCTGCAAACCTGGCATGCGGCTCAGCTTGCTCTGCATCATCCTGTTCCACAGTAGCATGGTCATGATAGTGACCAAGGTTCATGGTCGTTGCTCTCAATGGAGACTGCTTGACAGGTGACAGCCTGGAAGCAAAAGTCCTGGATCGTCCCAAACCCCCGCTTCTAGGTGATGATTCTGCATCAGAAGGTGACGCCCATGCAGAGATTCGGTCTGCACTCCTTGGTGAGGATGGCGGTGTGTCCCGCAGCTGTGCAATCTTGTGAAGGCGTTTCTGGATGCCTGCCAGATCCATCTGCAGTCTGCTGTCCCGCCTGTCCAACGTACCAGGCAGCCCAGACTGTAGTCGGCTGGGTGGCGATGCTTGCCACGTGGGATCACTGCTGCGCACGGGGCTTTGATATCTTGTTGAAGTGCTGTCAGGGCTACAGCTGGGAGAGTCCCCAAAGTACATGGCTAGCATCTTCCTGAGATCTGAAGCGGCAGACTCAGCTGTGTCCACTTCTGCTTGTAGGCTCAGCCGATGCTGCTGTTCCTGAGCCAGGCATAAGGAGGCTGTCATGTCTTATTGTCAAGCGCACAATGTGGAACAGCATTCCCTGGCATGTTCTGACTGTGGACATTAAGCAGGCTAAGGTTGAGGATACCTGTGCAAAGAGATAGCTCATGTTTTCTAGGCTCTCCCGTAAAGTGTCAACCTGTTGCTGCAACTGTTCCGATGCTGACATCTCGAGCAAAAGCTGCTGCGACTTGTGCTGCATGGCTGCCTGCACCATCTGGAGCATATCTGCAACCTCTTTTGCATCGTAGACCTCAGGCATCAGTCGCCGTTTACGCTTTCTGCTATCCGGCTTGCTGCGAGCTGGTTTACGCAAAGCGCCGCTCAGAAACCATACAGGAAAGGCAACGGCTGTCAGTGAGAGCACGGTCACAGTTCCGAAGAGGCTGAACGGAAAGCGCACGGCTTTGTGCAACCACATATTTTGCTCAGATCGAGAAAGAAATGCGCCCGGCACTCGGACCTTATTGTCGAGGACTGCTGCATGATCTTGCAACCTACCAATGATTGCCGCCAAAGCCCGACGGCGCGGGACGCTGCGGTCAAAGGTCTGGCGCACTGAGCATCGACTTTGAACCCAGGTCGTAACGCCACCATTGCTTTAAATGCAATGCCCAATTGCGCCCTTCGCTTTGGAAAGCGCCCTTCGCGCATGAGTGTTGCGCTTTGACTAAGCACCGTCCGAGTGCTGCAGGACGCGCCGGATCTTGCGGGCATCGCGGGCAGGGCGTCGTCATGGCATATCGGGCGCTGAGCCGGCTGTGTCAACATAGCCGCAAAGCACGGCAACGATTTGTGCCGGTATGCACCTGATTACGACCTCCACTGTGTCTTTTTTGTGCATCGGACCAGATTGTTGTGCAAATGCAGGTGCAGTCAGCATCGATCGCAGCTTTTGAGAGATCACAATGCCTAGCAGGTACATTCGTACAGCAAGAAAGCGACACCACCGTGCTGTTTGCAGCCATCACCACAGCTGTATTTGACACTGCTTGACACAGCCGTACGCTTTGCAGGACAAACATACGGTCAGCTCACACCCTCGAGGTTAGTTGTTGCGAGATGAACATCTAGCAATGTCTTCTCGTGACACGACGGCAGCGTTGAAGCTGCTTGGCAAAAGGCATGCATGCATGCTGACTGTCACAGAGCGTCTTGCACTATGCAGTAATCGGTCCCTCAGCCTGCACACTCCATATCAAGCAATCTTCAGAACTTTACAGACTTCAGCTCCAGTGGCTGATGACATCAAGATTGTTGTGCCTTCCATGGGCGACTCCATCTCAGAAGGCACAGTCGCCAGCGTTGCCAAACAAGCAGGTGAAGCATTTGCCACCTGCAACATGCAATCTAAGCATCTGACATTCTGATACACAAAACCCTGCCTACTGCTGCCAACAATCACACCGCTCGTATCAAAACGGATGCACAACCAAGACCTGCTCACCTCTCATTCCGTATTGGTCTGCACAGGTGAATCAGTGGGCACTGATGACATTGTCTTGCAAATAGAGACAGACAAAGTCACAGTGGATGTGCGGTACACAACTGGAAAGCCAGGGAAGCTGAAGGAGATGCTTGTGAAAGAGGAGGATACTGTTGCTGTGGGACAGGAAGTAGCTATTGTCACTGAGGGTGAGGAAGGAAGTGCACCCGAGGGTGACAAGGTCAGCTCTTCCGTCTGAATCAATTCATTCATTTGCTTTTCATACATTCATTAATATGTTCCATTCCAAAAGTATGCTAGACAGGCTCAGCAGGCCCAGCTAGGCACGAGCCATCAACTGTCTCCAACCAGTTTGGTCCTGTGTGATTCTGGAACATTTGTATTGAGCATGAAGGGAGGCGAGGTCCTTGTACAGCCTGCATCAATGGCAATAACAATGATCAATGACACTTTCTAGCATATATTGCTAGGTGTATGTAGCACAAATCCTGTCTCGCCAGGCAAGCTTGACTTGAGCGTCATGTTTTCGCCTGCATTGACAACCTGTTGTGGCACTTGAGGACAATCTTGTCACGCCCTGTTGAATCAGTTTGTGAGTACCTCTACATGCTTTAGCCAGCCAACAAGGCTGATTGCATGCGCCCCATGGTGGCAATGACTGTGTGCCTGCAACATGCAGTGCAACCCTTCACTTGCGCATCAAAGCATGATCTTGTCATGCACTTCTCAGTCACTGCAATGTCTTCATTGGACATGTAAGCATGGCCATGTCATGCGGTTCCAATGAGTGCCCCATCTGTCAACAGCACCAGCAATGCCATCCAAAAAAAGAAAGAAAAGAAAAGACAAGCGTATGCCATTAGGCGTCATAACAGGAGCCTCTGTCTAAAAAGGCAGCCCAGGCGCAATGCCATTGACTCAGCAGCCAGGCAGGCCTTTGCAAGCAGGCATGTTGGGTTGCAGAAAGAGGAGAAGAAGGAGGAGAAGAAGCCAGAGCCTAAAGAGGAGAAGCCACAGCCGCCTCCGAAGGAGGAGAAGCCTCAACCACCGCCCAAGCAGGAGTCAAAGCCTCCACCCAAGCAGGAACAGAAGGGGCCTCCCAGCAAGGTGACACAGCCCTTTCGGGTGCCTCTTTTCAAGCCATACTGCAGTGTCTGCTCAGCAATGCTGCAGGAATAGTGAATGATTGCTTGTGGTGTTCTCAAACTTCTGCCAAAGCAGGAACAGAGAGGACCTTGCGGCAAGGTGCTACAGATCTTTTTGTGCCTCATAGCATCAACTCTGCATTGTACATTGAGCAATGTACATTGAGCAACGTTGCAGCTGATTGCTTGGCGCACAAACCAATGCTCTTCAAGCAGGAGGTGAAGCCTCCACCCAAGTAGGAACAGAACGCCTGACACTGCATGATAGGTCATTGTCAGTTGCTGCACAGCAAAACTATGCATCATTTGTGCACAGCCGCCTCTGCTCTGCTGATCTACAAAAGACCTGGCACTCCACAGAACAGGCCATCGACATATGCTGTACAGCTGAAGTGCGTGTTGTTTGCTGCACAGCTAAACTGTGTGTTGTGTGTGTACAGCCCCCAGGGCAGCAGGCAGCTCCCCCAGCACCCCCCTCAGATAAGCCCAGCGGCAAGAGACCAGAGCGGCGGGTGAAAATGACCAGGCTGCGAGCTCGTGTGGCAGAGCGGCTGAAGGGCGCTCAGAACACCTACGCCATGCTGACCACCTTCAATGAGATTGACATGACAAACATCATGCTACTCAGAAAAGACTTCAAGGTGTGTTACAGTAATCATAATCATTACATGTTCCAGCACATGTGCTAGGTATGTGTGGCCAAAGTCCTGTCTCGCCAGGCAGGCTTGTTCTGAGCGTCTTTGTAGGGACAAGGTGTGTGGCTCACACCAGTATGCGCAGGAGACGTTTTCATGTATGTTGCAACATCCTGCTGTGTCAGATTTTGAAGCTGCCATGTCATATGGACAGTAAGTTGCTCCAGCACGCACCTAGCTGAGCCTTCTGAGCCTGTCTAGCATGCGTTTTAAATTGAAACAACTCAAACTGCAACATATGCCTCAGCCTTCTGCTGATGAGAATGCAGACTTTGCTGCAGCCCATTCGCTTCACAGTCTGCATGGACTCTCTTTGTGACAAGTGGTCCTGCTTGCAACACGTTTGAATAAAAAGCTTGGATGTTTTGAGCACAAAGGGGACACAAAACACGTAACTTTTGGCTCAGTGCCCTTCATCCTATGATTCAAGATGGCTTCTTGGACCTGCAGCCACTTTGCAGTCTACAATTTGGAGATGCTACCATTTCACTCGGCATCTGTTGTACTTGATCGCTCTGCTTTGGCAAAAGTGCTTTGTAGTCCATCAAAGTTGTCTCAGCTCTTTGGTCTGTCTAGGAGGGTTTTGGAAGGCTCTCGAAGCAGCACAAATCATAGACGCAAGAGACAAACAGCTGACCCCTCTTTGGTCACTCGATCTGCTGGGTGCTGCTCTTAAAGCAGCAATCCCGGGCTGCCTTGTTGGACAGAGGCTCACATTATGATGCCTGACGGCATAGACTCTTCTTTGCTTATCCCAGCTGTTTGGTGGTGACTTCAGGATGGGTTCTTGGAGAAGCATGGGGTGAAGCTAGGCTTCATGTCCGCCTTTGTCAAGGCCGCCTCTGACGCCCTGCATCTGGTGCCAGCAGTGAATGCTGTCATTGATGGAGATGAGCTGGTGTACCGTGACTACACTGACATCAGCATTGCAGTAGCGACGCCCAAGGGCCTGGTTGTACCAGTGCTACGCAATGTGGACGCTCTCAACTTTGCTGGCATTGAAAAGGTACATGCTTATGGCCCATTTGACTCCTGTCTGGCAATCTTGCGTATTGACTCTATGCCTCTTGCCAACATGACGGGGTTCTGCTTATGGGCTACATACCTATGGCCCATTTGACTCCTGTCTTGCAATCTTGTGTATTGACCCTATCTTCTTGCCAGCATGACAATTTTCTGCTTATGGGCGCATGAACGCTGTGCGCATAAGGTTGAAAGATTGCTGTTGCTGGCAAGCAGCATCTGGCACATTGCACGGCAGGTGCATGCTGACTTGTCTGTTGCTGCTGCTACAGGCCATTGGAGCCTTGGGAAAGAAGGCAAGAGATGGCACAATCTCCATTGATGACATGGCAGGTGGTACATTCACCATTTCAAATGGGGGTGTATACGGCAGCTTACTGAGCACACCCATCATCAATCCACCTCAGTCAGCCATTCTGGGCATGCACAGCATCAACCAGCGTGCAATGGTAGTAAATGGCGAGATCAAGGCTCGTCCCATAATGAATGTTGCGCTCACCTATGACCACAGGTTGATTGACGGGCGTGAGGCTGTCACATTCTTGAAACGCGTGAAGGACATTGTGGAAGACCCTCGCAGGCTACTTTTGGATGTCTGATTGCTGCATACAGCATGGTTCGTGAGCGTAGCTAAGCAGTCTGACATGCTGGCATTGCTTGCAGCAATGACGATTATGGCTGCTTATAGCTTGCATAATGGTGCATGGGAGCAGGCTTTGCTTGTCAATATTTGTGATGGTCAGCAGAGTTGCCTAGGATCTTGAGGCTGATGCCACTGACAGTACTTCATGCCAACAGTTCAAATGACAGACTGACGGCACTGACTGCATTTGAGCCTGACAAGCAGCATTGCGTGACAGCATTGAGCTAAGCCCAGTATAGTCCTCGTCTGCTCAATGCAGCAGTAAGGCAATGTGCAATAATTGCCTCCGATGACCGGTCATGAAGACATTTGGCACATTGCAATTGTGTTGAGAACAGTACGCCAACAAAGATCACTCGCAGTGCTACCAAGATACCACATGCATTTTCAGTTTTGTTTAAGGTCAGTGTCAAGCAGAAATTGCCAAGCTAGCCTTGACACCTTGAGATCACCTACACAGCATAGAACATGCATATGAGAAGAGTCAGCAGGCAGTCAGCTCAACTCTGGGAATAACAACACTCTCAGCAAGAACACAAATGATGTATCAAGCGCTTTGATATAATCGTCGTAGCTGATCAACAGTTGCAGGCAGCTTGGTGACTGGACAGCATCCATTCTCATCGATGCTGCCAAAGATGCAAGGATAGCAAAACACATAGCCAGACACAGATGCCATTGCAGGGTTGGTCCTTTTTCTTCTGCAGATGGGACATATTGTTGCATCCTCTGGAAGGCTGAGGCCATCAGGGGCTGGCTTGGGTTGAGGGGGAGGGGGTGGAGGGGGCAATGCTTGCTGGGCTCCTAGCTTCTCCTCTGCTGATGTATACCACCATTCTAGAAGCTGCAAGCAAGGACAGCACATCAGCACACACTGCGTGCCTTCATGCGCTCATCAACAGCCTTGCTGGGAGAGTTGCTCATTGCCAGGATCAACAGCAGATGGCAAGCATACGAGATAGACGCATAAGAGCATACCAGGGTGCATGAAAATTGTGCAGTGCTGAGCAGAATCGTGTAGGGAGGTATGATAGCTGTGGGCAAGTGAGCATACCTTGAATGCAAACACAGACAGAATCAGGGCGTTTCTGGTGTGGTCTGCCAAGGCATAGGCACTTCTGAGCCAGCCTTGAGACAAAAGACGCCACAATATTGAAGGAGATTGCCGAGCTGAGTCGAGCTGCTGCTGCCGTCGCTGCTGCTTGTGCCGCTGAACCTCAACCTGGAGGTAGCAAAGAACTGACAGATGGCATGCTGATCCTGAGCATGCAATATGAGGCAGCACAGATTATGCCTGGCATGAATGGTGGCAAAAATGACAGATGACAACAGCAGAAATGCAGGGCTTGTGCATGAAAGAGAGCAATTACTCCATCCTGATGGTCAAGCAACTTTCATGAGAACACGAGGCTTCTGGTAGGCATGCAAATGGAGTGACACATCAATGGGAAATCTTACCATTTCTTGCCCTGACACCCTGACGACAGTCTGGCCCAGTAAATGCAGAACTGGGGTATAGAACGGGCTCGAGTCCAGCAAGTACAGCAGTTGATAGCCAAAGCGAAGCCCTTCTGATGTAGCGTGTATCCATGGAAACAAGCGTATAAATAATTGGAGCATTTGGGCCTGTAGCTTGCGCCACAGTGGGAGCTGCTGAGCTGACTGCAGGCAGAAAAGTTGACTTCAGTACGACAGCAGAAATGTTGCTGTAAAGGCTGTGATGGCTTCCTGGTGTTGAGCAGCGTTGTGTTTTTGTCACCTGATCAGCAGTCGCTTGTGCGTCTTGATGCTGTTGTCTGAATCGGGTCCCAAGAGATATGCGTGACTGCTGCCTATGTCTGTTGTAGATTGTGTTCAGCTTGGAGTTGACATAAGGCAGAACAACCTGAAGGACAACAGGTTGAGCTGAGCAACTGGATGGTAAGCAGTGACTGGAATGTAGTGCTGCAGCATGCATACCAGATAGAGCAGGGTCCAGCGCTGTGAACGCTTATCCAAGGGAGCCTTGGGACTCCCTTTGCCTTGTGATGAGCTGCGCCTCAGTCCATATAGGCTTTCAGCAAAAGAAGAGCTGCCATTGAGCAGGCTTTGTCTGTCTAAAGCGGCGCTGATGACAGCAAACAACTCGTCCTCGAAGTCAAGCAGGCGATGAAAGATGGGTCTTCGTTGGGCAAAGACCTACAGCCAAGACCTCCTGAACCACAGTGATCACAAGGATGCCAAATTTGGGAACTGCAGCTGCTCGATGGGACAACTGGAGACCGTACCGACAACGAGTACACAGTTGCTGCTTTCAAGCTGGGCATCAACCGCTCTGCAGCGACCAACTCGAAAAACGTAGGCCTTGTAGAGCCATCCCCTCCTAGCGATACGAACGACATGCTGCAGTATTCCCAAGACTTGTTCCTACTGCAGAGCTGACGCACCTTATTTGCGATACTGGTCCAGGCAGGCACTAGATCGTCGCGGAAACATGCTCTGCAATTTCCTGTATGAGCTCAGCATGATGCACGCACAAACCCACAGACAACGTTCACGGCCCGGTGAATCACGGTGAATCACGGGGCTCGGTTCACCAACCGCGAACGGAGTGCGTAGATTTTCCGTCTACTGCGTAAAGTACTATGTCGGCGTACATGCGATGAGACCCAGATTGTGATAAGGCGCTTTGCTTGCACTTCGACGACAGACAGGCCGGCCGTTCAACTGCAGTTTAACTTGCTGAAGTAATCATGGCCGCCGCTATGATGTCCACTGCTGGCATGGTACAGGTAAGCTCAGAGCGAAATCGTTTCCCTGCCGATCAAAACAAGTTACCGCGATATCACGGTTGCTGCCCGGAGTGCAGGCACCAGTAAAGAACTTGTCTTCCAGAAGTAGCTTCAGGAGTTCAGTCAGATGCACATTGCCCAAGCGATCAGCCCAGATCAGCCGGTCTGTTACCTGCTCAGCACAGGCAAACGAGTCCAGCAGACCCATCCAGGGTGTCCTTGCAGCAACAGCCCTAGCAGCTGCCATCAGCTTCGGCTCTGTCGACGCTGCAAAAGCTGATATTTCTGGCCTCACCCCTTGCGCCGAGAGCAAGGCATTCGCAAAGAGGCAGAAGACAGAGGTCAAGACCTTGCAAAAGCGGTTGAAAAACGTACGTGTCCCGAACTGCGCAGCTTAGTGCAACGCGCGTGCAACGTTTTGTCACGATCGCAGCTAACATTGGTGATGCATCTCTGCAGTACGAGCCAGACAGTGCCCCAGCTCTCGCTTTGAACGCCACCATCGACAGAACAGAGAGGCGATTTGCCACATACGCCAAACAGGGTCTGCTTTGTGGTCCAGATGGACTGCCTCACTTGATCTCAGACCCTGGCCTAGCTATCAGATATGGCCATGCTGGCGAGACACTGGTATGTGTGCAGAGCATTGCAGCCATCAGCTGTCACTGTTGTTCA
Organism: Trebouxia sp. TZW2008; assembly: GCA_002118135.1. Classification (NCBI taxonomy): domain Eukaryota; kingdom Viridiplantae; phylum Chlorophyta; class Trebouxiophyceae; order Trebouxiales; family Trebouxiaceae; genus Trebouxia; species Trebouxia sp. TZW2008. The sequence goes on from BDIU01000214.1 coordinate 67,964, forward strand.
AGGCCTTGATCTTTGCGTGTCCTCCTTGCTGCATCAAAGTGCTGTCTGTGCCCATGTAGCAGGAGCTCCTTCAGTATTTTCCTTGCTCATGCTTCTAGTATTGTAGAGCATACTTGCCTGTATGACTCAAGCTGGTCAGCCAAGAAGTTGGCAGACCATTTGTATGAGTTGCCTCTGTCTGACCTGAAACAATCTGCTCAACCTGACTGACTGACTGCAGATCCCCACAATTGGCTTCCTGTACATTGCTGGTTACATTGGATACGTGGGCCGTGACTACATCAAGTCAGTAAAGAGCGACAAGAAGCCTGTAGAGAAGGAGTACATCATTGATGTACCATTTGCAATCAAGCTTGCCTTCCAGGGTATTGGCTGGCCTTTCAGAGCAATCCAGGAGCTTCGTGCAGGCACTTTGACAGAGGATGACAGCAAGATTACAGTATCACCTAGGTGATGCATTCATGTGATATTGCCCATACCAATATTTGAAGGCGCTTGCCTCAGCGCTGCAATTTTGTTTGTGGAACCTCACCTTTTTCAGCTGAAATCAGGTGCAGGCCTTTTGTAATATCTTATCAGTTACTTTCAGAGAAGACTGGCAGGCTTTTAGGACATCTAGTTTGAGCTGTACTGAGGGCTGCATGCATAACTATGCTTGCCCATGCAATCAGTTGTATAAGTGTATCATATACAAACAATGTAAGCTTGTGCAACTTGCATAACTCTCTGCAAGCGTATCAACACAGCATGCATGATGCGCATGCTGCCGTCAGAGTGGTGCCTCATCGTCTTTTGGCAGTAAGGATCGATTGAAATGAAATCAGTCGTCCACATGGACAAGAACTCAAATTAGAAATCGACTGAGAGCAGCAGAACACAAGAGCTTCCTGAACATTTGCGGCCTGTACAAACAGCGATGCTGACTGTGTAAACGGGCGTAAGCGGTTCAGCAGCAGGCAGTCAATTGGCACACTGAAGGAGATCACGCATCAGTATGGGTCGCTTGACAGCATTTGTGTATCCTTCATGGAACTTGTATCGAGTAGGAAGGCGCAGAGTTGCCCCACCTGCCAAGCACAAGCAGAAAAGAGTGATGCCTCAGCATAATTTGCATGCAGCAACCTGCAAAAAGCAGACCTGCAGGAAGGACATGTAGACAGTGCCTACAGCAGCTGTTGCAATGCACGATAGGGTACATGAGCAAGACATCGTGGTCTCGCGCTTGACACGGCAGACACTGACCTGCAGCTGTGTGTGCCAGCTGCCGTTGCTGATGCGCACTGAGTGGCTTTCTGTCAAGCTCTTGCTTGAGTTTTGTCTGGTCCAGCCAGGTACCCTTTTTAGCCTTTGTCACTTTGCTGGTGCCTGCAACATCAGGTGCAACAGTATGAACACTGTCTGAGGGACTGTGCAGCACTTGCATGCCTTGTTGACAGTTGTGACTTTGCTGATGCCTGCCACATCAGGTGCAGCAACATAAAACGTTCTCTGCCACTGTGCAACATGTGCATATGCTGAGGCAGGATCCGACTCATGCGCTCCAGCAGATGCTTGCAATTCTGAGAAGCATGCCTTGAATGGACATGACAGCCTGTCACAGATTGTGCAAGCACAAGTGCAGAGCAGCTCTTGTAGTGTCAGCCACAACACACTTCTGTGCTGATGATGCAATTTGTGGGAGACAGGTGAGATGCATATGGGCTGCCAGTGCCATGCCGCATGCATGCAAAAAGGTGCTTTTGCACACCAGCTTCCTTCATCCTCTGTGCTACAGAGAACTGCAGTTTGGTGGCTGTCTGGCTTGGAGCTTCAGCCTGCCCATTAACCCCTGCCTGGCTGCTACTGCCCTTCACAACAGCCCCTGCTGCTGTTCCTTGAGCAGATCTTGGCCTCGCCTGCAAGATGGCTGGTGTTTCTCAGTGTGACATAGTGTGACATGATGGCAGTGCAATGAATGACTGAATGGAGGGCACATGAGATCACATGCTGACATACTTTGCTGCTGCCTAGCATTGCAGCTTTCCATCTGACACTTTGCAGCAGATTTGTACAAAGTTTGCACAGGACCAGTGCAGCTGAAGACGCCTGGCTGGCAACACCTTGCGCTTGGGACATGTTTTGCTACAGGGTTGATCTCGTTTACCTTGTCTCGCTGACGTATGTTTTCTAGCTGCACTTCATGGGCGACAATCTGACATAGCGCCAATGGCATGACCTTCTGTACTTGGGCAAGTCCCTGCAAGAAGAAGTCCACGCCTGTGTACTCAAGTCAGTTACAGCTGACAAAAAACTCCAAGATGCTTCCTTAGCTTTGGCCCAGTTTAGACATGTCACCACTCAGTCCAGCACTCTGTTGCAGGGTTTGACAGGACACGACTGCATAGAAGGCTTGGAGCTGCAAGCTTACTAGCAGCATGGTATCAGGCTACTTACTGGGAAGCTGCACAGGCTGTGCACAGCTGGCGCCAGAGCTGGAAGGTTTGATCCAGTACTGCTCGGTCCTTCCTGCACTGCTGGTTGCATGCGCTGACCCAGATCAAAGGTGAGAGCGTAGGCAACCAGAACAGCAACCACTGTCGCTAGGATGGCTTTCTCTTGTGGGTTGAAGAGGTGCTGAGCTACAGGCCTCAAGGGCTGGTTCACAATCTGTATCAAGCTAGGAAGCAGCTCCTGCATAACAAAGCCACTCGTGACCTGACAGCTTGTTGGCTCTGATGTGCGCATCTTGCTTGCTTATAAACAGGACATGTGTGAACAGGCTGCTTGGATCTTGTGTTTTGCAGTTGTTAGTGAAGGGAGACGTACAGACATGAGCCTGATTGCTTGCAAAGAATGAGATGCAAGACAGTGCCACCATGCGGCCCAAAAAGGAGCAGCAGTCTGGCTGCACTTGAGCATGCTTGGCATGATGGATGGTGCATGACTTGCAACATAGTAGTCAGCAGGCACAATGATACTTTGTGCAGCAGGCAGGATGTCTAGGCACCTGCACAGCTATGCGAGGGTTGAGGGTGCAGAACACAGCTGGGGTGAGGGCTTCAAGCCAGCCCTGAATCAGGCTGACCTGCCCTGTCTGCCGCCTGACCTGCTGAGGATGCACCTTGGGCCACTGCAATGTGACTCTGCAGCACAGTCAGCACTGTTTATTGCTTGCTTCTGTGACATTCTGTGTGATTCCAACGAGAGTTTTGAAGGCTTGTTGCATCTGTCAGGATGCACCTTGGGCCACTGCAGGGTCAGTGTGCAGCACGGTCAGCACTGTTCGTTGCTTGCTTCTGTGACAATTCAAAGAGAACTTTCAGAGCTTGCTGCATCTGTCAGGATGCACCTTGGGCCACTGCAATGTCACTCTGCAGCACAGTCAGCACTGTGTGTTGCTTGCTTCAGTGTCATTCTGTGATTCCCAATGAGATGTTTGAGGGCTTGCCACACGTGTCAGGATGCACCTTAGGCCAGTGAAGCGTCGCTCCGCAAAACAATTATCACTGGTCTGCGTTGCATCATGTGCATTTCAAAGAGGACTTTCAAAGACTGCTGCATCTGCCAGACTTGCTTGTGTTGCATACTGTGCGATCCAAAGAGACATTTCAGAATTTGCTGCATCTGTCAGACACCCAGCGCATTACACATGGCGCAGTCAGAAGACGTCACAGTGTGATTGAGCTGGGCAGGGCAAACATATTGGCGCAAACGAGATCGGCAACCTTGTTGCCCTTTCTGCTATGTGCATCCACAGGCACTGCAGTCAGGTGTTTTCTCATACAATACACGTATATGCAGATCACGTGAATGACATCAAGCAAACAGTATCTGAAGCATCACCAGCATGCATGGGCGCACCTTTCCGGGCCAGCAGCAATGCTGCGCACAGCTAGAGCGCACATAGGCACATACTTCTGCATTGAGAAGTCCATGCAGCGGTGAGAGGCAGCCATAAAATGGTCTGCATCACATAGCTGATTGACAATTGCAGCTGTGCCTCTGAGATGAATGTCTCGGAAGCGCATGCCACTCATGTTCTCATGCAGCCCTGAGATGACTAGTGGGTTGTCCCCAAAGTCTTGCAAGCTGCTCAGTAGCGTGTCCTGCTGAGCGTTTGCTTGACTGGCGCTTCTCTGCAAAGACAACCGTGCTGTGTTTGCGGGACATGTATGTGATACAGAATGCATATGTGGAGTGACAAGGGACAAGGACGACTATCCGGCATTGGGTTTGTGATGCGACTGTGTAAAAAAAGTTTGCATTGAAATCTGGAATGGCATGACATCATTTGCGCCCTGTCGCAGCCTCTGAGGCTACACCTACAAGGTCACAGACCATGCACTTGCATGCAATGTCAATGACCTAAATGGTCAATGCAGTGCAATGTTCTGAGCCTGACTGCATCAGAATACACACAAGGAAGGCTGCGGGGCCTGTCATCGCATAGATTTGTATGCGACTGGCGTCAGCTGACAAAATAGAAGCGGTGTCTTGCAGCACAGCACACACCAAAGTTTCCTAGCCTGACCTTGTTATGCAGCAGTTTTTGCCAAATGCTGAAAGCGCCCTTGCTGATGTCCTTCTGACCTATGCTCAGCCCAGCCAAGTCTGCAACTTTGATAGGCCTGCCTTTGCGGGCCAGGAACTGCAGAGTGTTCAAGCAAGACCTGACGTCGCATTCTGTCTGCTCACATAGACAAGTCAGGGCCTGCACACCAGGACCAAAATCATTCTGTGATGAGCCAAAAGCTTGGTGTTGTACAGCAAGCAGTGCATGAAAGCTTGTTGCATGCAAGCAATGCATGAAGCAGCCTACAATATACAGCTGGACGATGCGGGGGGGGGGGGGGGGGGAGGGGAACCTACTGCTCTGTCTATGACAAGGTTCTCAGCTTGACAGATAGCACGCAGCCGCTGCAGCAGCCTCTCCGCCTGCAAGAACACGCCACACTCAGCATTGGGGCGACAAGGCTGCATGCAACAGACAGTGCAGAGCTGTCGCTACTACATGAAGACCTCAGTGCATTCCTGGGCAACAAGAAGCTGCAAATAAGCTGCTGTCATGCCTTGAGGCTTTGCAAATGAAAGCCGAGCACAATGAGGACGTGCAAAGAGGCTTTCCAACCTCCATGTTCAGTATAAATGGTTGAGGTTGGCACAGGACCAAAATAATCAGAGACAGTTGATGCTCCAGTACGGACCTGGCTGGGCCCGCTGAGCCTCTTTAGCATGCACTTTGAATGAATGGAATAAAAATGCTGAAGGCCATCAGGATCGTGCAAAACCACCAGCAGAAGGATTTGAACTGGAAAGACTTACAGACGGTTTCTTGAACTGCACAATCTTAGCAACACCACGCAGCGGCCGCAGCGCAGGTGCATACATATCATTGCAGACAGCAATGATCGGTCTGCAGAGCGGCTGAGCTGCTTTCTTGGTCTTCTTCTTGACACCAAACACCTGCTGTTCCTCTTCCACCTGCTCCCCATCTTGCTGGACCCCACCCTTGCCTGAAAGCATCAACCAGCTACATGTCCACTTTCAACAATGCTTGTGCTATGCCTGTTGACACACTTCTACTGCTATGCAGGGCGCCACAAGAGCATGCAGTTGCAAGGTCAGCTCTAATAGGCCAAATGCAAGCCTCTGCTCAGCTTGAGTAGGCCATACACAATCTTCTGCTGGAGTACGGCATAAAGGGCAGAAATGCTGAAGGGTGAGGAATGACTGAGCAGGACCAAACTAGTTGGAGACAGTTGATTGCTCCAGTACGTACCTAGCTGGGCCTGCTGAGCCTAGCATACGTCTAGAATGATGTCAAAATGAATGAATGAGGAATGATTGCTAGCCAGCTGCTGTGATGTGACACTGGGCATGACCTGGCAGGCTGGGCAGCAGGTACCTCCAGATGCCTGAGTCAACTTCAGCAGCACCTGCACTGCGCCTTTGCCATCACTTCCACCTGCACTTAGCAGGACAGCTTTCAGTGCTATGCTGAAGTTATGGCATGGTGCGCGTATTCTGCAGTCAGTCAAGTATCTTTACTCCAATACATACTTGCTGAACTGCACACAGGCAGTCAGCAGAACACTAATGATGCTGTGCTGGCTTTATGCACAGCGTGCCCATGCTGCATTTGAGCATCTTCGTGTCAGGCATACATTCTGAAACATGCAGCTGCTTGAAAGGACACTGAGAAGCTGCATCAGGCATTTGTCCAAATTATACTTTTCCAAACTAGCAGACTGGTCAGGCCAATCTTGTCTCAGGTGCATGTGCTGCTTTGAGATGTGCTGACTTGGGATTTGCCGACAAGAGTGCGAAGTCTGAGGCAGCTGCAAATTCAGCACATTGGCAAGCTTTGCCCTGACATACCTTACTAATCTGAGCAATCGTGTGGGTCTGTGCTTGCATGCATATTTGTCAATCATGACATGAGTGAGACAGCTGTGTATGGAGCATGTCACCTGCAATGCCATCCACCTCGTCAACAATGACAAGGTTCATTTGCCTCTTGCCAAGAACTGATTGCATCTGCACTGCATCCTGTATTCTGGACTGCAAGGCTGCAGCTGTGCGGTCATCACTGGCATTAATCTCAAATGGCCTGTAGCCACAATGGCGAGCAACCACATGGGCAATAGTGGTCTTGCCTAGACCTGCATGATCAACAGTGGTGTCAGCAGTGTCACGAAGTGCTCTTGTGCTCTTGTTGTGTTACAGATTCTCTCAAATTGATCTCACTGCATGGTCGGCACACTATCTTTTTCTGGTATATTGACTTCTTCTCAACATAGGCTGCCAGCATGCCCAATCAATGTGGTCGGCTGTGCATGCGTGTGACAAAGGAGGGTCAGCTCAAGACATGAATTGTGCTCAGAAGCACATGCTGCATCCCGTTAGCATAAGACAAGCCTGAATGCAAAGCTGCAAGAGTGTCAATGCATTGCAGCTCGCATCATGCCTGCACGCATCTTCTGCACAGGTAGAATGATTGTTCAGCAAGTCAACCCTCACAATGCGCAGGCATAACAATGATCACGCGAGTATTGCAGACATCAAGGCATCAGCAGCCCATTCTTATGCACATACAAGGAGAACTGCCCCTTCTAGCCCCAATCCAGTCTCAGGTGGACTGCAGCATTTGGACTTTTGTAATGTTGCGGGGAAAAGGATGACAGTGTACCTGGGGGCCCACTGAGCAGCAACAGCTTCTGCTCTGGACCCTGCTGCGCATTTGCTCCAGGGTTTGCAGTGTTTGCTGTCTGCTTCTGCTGCACAACAGACTCCCAGGACTTCACCCACTTCACAACCTCCCTGTTGATCTGATCATCGCTCAGCAAATCAAAAAACGATTTGGGGCTGTATTTGTCCACCCATAATGTCTTCTGATGGGCCTCATGCGCTGACAGACTTGATGCGGCAGGCTGTTGCATGGGGACGGTCTCATGCAGCTTTGCTTGAAGAAGCTGGGAGTTTTGAAGGGCTTTTGCAAAGGCCTCCTGCTCCACGTCTTGCATCATGCTGGTGATTGGCGCTGACAAGAGCTTGTTGCGTTTCAGGAAATTGTGTGCAGGCGAGGTGCCAGGCTGCTCATGAAGTCTACAGAAGGCACGCCTCCCATCTTGAAGCGTGATGGGCATACTTGCGCCCTCAATGTTGGCACCAGACCAGCTTGGTCCTTCTGTGGGCATGCTGTATGATGTGCTTGCTTCTTGCATCCTTTCAGCTGCAGCTGTGCTGCTTTCTGGCATGTCCTCAAAACCCTGCTGATTGCCTGCTGCATGGTCATGGAGAGGCACTGTGGTATTGGCTAGCCTCACAAGCTCTGCTATCTCTTGTTCTTCCTGCAGTGCCTCCTGTGTTGAGCTGAAGACAAGAGCTGGCGCACACTTTGCCTCAGGCTTGGTGCAAGCGCTGAGTCGCTGTGCGGCTGATGATGTTGCACCAGACAGCATGGGTTTTGGCTTTGACATCTGTGTCTGTGCAAGCTCCAGGAGTTCATCATCATCAAACTCGTCCACTACGCTAGCTCTGAGCTTCTTGGCTGGAGGGCCTGCAGGTGTTTACACCAACTTAATGGGTCATACACACGGCAAAGGTGATCCATGTGATCTCAGTGAGAGCAATTCAGCTGATGAAGTACGTGCGCTCACACTGGCACCTCAAAGATCAATCAGATCTTCAGAGCAGCCTACCTTGAACGTAGGCTTCCCGCAGCAGGTCCTGTTCGCATTCCAACAAATCGTCTAGTTCATCCATGGTAAAGACTTTGTGGGACCTCAAATGTCCCCGTAAAATTCAGGTCGCACAAGCGCATCCTGGTCTCCTAGTCTGGCGATTTCCGGCCTGAACCGCTTTCAAAATTCTCGTTTTCTCCGAGGTTTGCAAGCCCTATTTTCGGTCAACGCAGCGGCAGGACTAGGAACAGCAGGCATAGCTCGATACAGATTGCGCTTGACATCAAACGCGAATCATTGTCGGCTTCATACCTGTGCAACCGCGTACCTATTCAAGAGCATATGGAAAATCAAGCCTCCGGAGAAGCACCACAGCGAAGAAGGCTCAATCTTAAGCCACGAGACGAAAGTGCGGCTTCAAAAGCTGAGGCAGAAAGAGCATCTTCAAAATCGGTGCGTTTATTGCTCATGCCAGAATTTGCTTGCGCCACTTGTGCAGCTTCGGTTCTGGATCTAGGGCATGCAGCCATCTGACCGCCTTGCCTTTCTATCAATATGCCGCTTGTGTTGCACAGAATCCGTTTGGCGCAGCGAAGCCTCGTGAAACTGTTTTGGCTGCCAAGCTTGGCAAGAAAGAGGAGGATATCTTGCGAGAGGAGCTGAGCAAGGACAAGATCACAGTAAAGTCCTACAGCTCTTGGCCCTTAGCTGTGCGGTTTGTTAGGCCTTGCTGTCAACAACTGACAGCTTCCTCCTTGTTCTTGCAGCTTCGACTGTCACCTGAGCAGAACGATGCAAAACGAGATGCAGAGCAGGCAGTAAAAGAAGTTGAGGATGAAGTGCTGGCAGAAACAGATGAATCTAAACAAGAAGGCCTCAAGGCAGAACTGGCCAGTCGCAAAGAGAAACTGTCAGCGCTGATGGATGAGTTTCAGGTGAGCCACGTTCATGCAGTGCTGAGAGGCGCAAACACATTCTGTTTGCATTTACACATGCTGATCACACTCCCTAAGTTGAGACGCTTTTGTCCTGCTTGACATTGACAGGATGTCACGGCAGCTCTCATTCTGCTAATTGAATGGATGTTGTAGCAGGTCTTGCTTCATTCTGCTTGCCAACAGACTTTCACCATGAGCAACATGTGCCTGCAGAAATTGGCGATTGAGAAAGCTAAAGCTGGAGGAGGCATTCGCCCTTCAGAGCGACGTGCTCAACAGTTGCAGCAGCAGGGTCCTGGTGGGTATGGTGATCAGCTGAATGGGGGAGGTGGGTATGGTGGCCAGGGCAGCGGCCAAGGAGGCTATGCAGACAGAGGCCCTCGTGGCTATGACTATGGCAACAACCGAGGCAGGCAAGACCAACCAGGTGGATACCAGCCTGCAGGCGGCTATCAAGCAGCTGGAGGCTACCAAGCTGCAGGAGGGCAATATGGGTATGTGATGGCAGCCTGACAGCTCTCCTGTGCAGCAACATGGTGCTTTCTAAGACTGAACAAGTTTTAGTTTGACTGCCACAGTAGCTTTGACAAACAACTTTCAGCATGACTGCCACAGCAGCCATAAGAATCTGACATTGATGCGTGCAGCACATTGGCGTCCTGGGCATCGACAGGAAGGCATACACTTGGTTGCCCTTCAATTTTTGGCCAGCAGACTGTAGCTTAATATTACAGACATCATGACGATTCCATTCTCAAGTGCCTTGCCATGTCGAGCGTGCCCTGCTGCTATGGTGTGGCTGCTCTTGTGCAGGCTAGGTGTGCTGAATGCTCTTGCACAGGCCACAGTCCTAACAAACAGGCATGTCTGTTACAGGGGCGGCTTTGACAGCTATGGCTCTGGCGGCAGCAGAAGTGGCGACCAGCAGTCCTTTGGAGGTCCACGTGGGTCTGGCGGCTTTAACGAGTACAGTGACAGAGGGTCAGGAGGAGGCAGAGGCAGGGGTCGCGGCAGGGCAAACAGTGGGGACCTGCAGTCAGCACGAAGTTACGGCAGTGGCGGCTACGGACCCGCTGATGCCGCTGCAAATGAATGTAAGCAATTTGCTCTTTGCACTTTGTGGCGGGAATAATACATAATGATGAAGCACAGACCTTGTTCATGCTGATGCCTGCAAGCTGATGGCTGAAGACAGTGCTCTCTGCATTGATGCAGGCAAACCTGCTGTTCAAGATGTTGTCTGCAAACTTATGGCTGTAAGCAACATTCACTGCAATGATTGTCTGCTGCACTTCAACAACCTCTCAGCTGCAGCTGCTCTTGATCTCACACTGTGCTAGTTTTGACGGTTGACATGTCTGGTGTTTATCCTCACAAGCGCTGATTGAAGGTTTATGTCTGCAGATTCGAGTCCTTTCCAGCAGGACCGCTATTGATAGTGCCAGCCAACCTGATGCTCAGAAGCGTCAGCCAAGCTACAGCAGTGCTGCAGTGCTTGCTGTAGTTTTTGCAAGATTAGTCTTGCAGCTCGTGCTTTGTGCATCTTGCTGGCTTGCAATGAAAGCTGTCGGTGAGGGGCTCAATAGGTCTGGCAGCATGATCTGCCTACACTCCACACCAGAGTCAGATCTGAAGCTGTTGACGCCTGCATTGCGTCCAGCGCAAGGACTCCTTTCAGTGACATATGTCAGGAAGACCCAAGGGCAGCATATTTGTGGTTTGATGCCTGGTAGAGTGGGTTTATGGCGCTTCAGCTCCAGCACCCTTCAATCTGCTGAGAGTTTTGAGTCAGCTCATTTCTGTACAATGTTAGAGAACTCAGCTCAGGCAACTCAAATGCACAGCCAATTATGCCTTCTGTCACACTGACTTGTATGAAACAAGTCTGGTGCAAGAAACACACAGCCCGCAAGCATCCAGTGGCATCAATGTGAGAAACTTTGCATTGAGCTGGAATACAGTGCAATGCACCTCATTGGCTATACCTGTGTGCTGCTGTTGCATTTCATGCCACCATATTGTTTGGCCGTGTCTGCTATGCATGGCACAGAGACAAGAATGCCAATGCATGACATGCTGTGCCAGCTTCCTACACTTGCTGATCACATGATGGAACTTTGAACGAAGAGAAGACCGGTCAAGCGGTTGATTGCAGGTAACTTGTGCCAGCGGCTCATGCGTCAATCCTGTACACTGTGCAACTAGGCATCGCAGAATTCGCTGAGCAGAGCTGGCGCGATGAGCGAGTCAAAAGCTGGATGGCAACTGCCCCTCTGCATCGCTGGAATATATGCGTCGTATCTCACGCAGGGAGTGATCCAGGAGAACCTTTCAGTCAAGAAGTATGGCTTGCTTGGCGACAGGTTCCCTGAGCTGAAGGCTTTGACTGGGACTCAAGCCATCAGCTGCTTCGTATGGGCGGGATTGTTACTGCTGTTACAGCCAAAGAAAAGCGGCCAAGCGCCCTTTACAGCCTACTGGAAGCCAGCAATCAGCAACAGTATTGGACCAGCATGCGGGTATGAGGCTTTGCGAAACATAAGCTACCCAGCGCAAGTGCTTGCCAAATCCTGCAAAATGATACCTGTGATGATCATGGGCACCATTCTAGGGGGCAAGCGCTACGGATCTGTAGAGTATCTGTGTGCAAGCTTGATTGCCGCTGGCATCTCGCTGTTTGCCAAGAAATCATCATCTGCAGCTGCTAGTAAACTAGTTTCTCCCAACGCACCGTGGGGCTATTTTTTGTGTGTCACCAACTTATTGCTTGATGGCTACACCAATGCTGAGCAGGACGAGGTACAAAAACGATTCAAGCAGACCACACCGCTGCACACTATGTGCTTCATGAATTTCTGGGGTGGACTATACTATGGAGTTTACTTGTTCATCATCTCCAACAGTGGAAGAACACTACTAGCCTTTTGTCAGCAGCATCCTGGCGCAGCTTATGATGTGCTTCTGTTCTGTTTGTGTGGGGCTATAGGACAGCTGTTCATCTTCTATACCATCAGGACGTTTGGTTCACTGGTCAACACTTTGATATGCACAACTAGGAAGTTCTTCAATATTCTTTTGTCTGTGCTTTGGCATGGCAGCCCCTTGCTACCGCAGCAATGGGTTGCTGTAGGTCTTGTGTTCTCTGGTTTGTTGATCAACACAGTTGTCAAGAGCAAAAAGAACAAATTGGTCAAGAAGACTGACTAGCTTAGGATTGTTTGTCGACATGACGCTGAACACATGATTCCTTATAAGGAGTTATGCACGTTGTACAAGTCACAACTGAATCTACCTGTCGTCGAGCTGCAGCTGAGCATGTGTCAGCTGATCATGTGGGGTTCCACTGCATAGAAGCTGCACATGAGAAGGACGACCAGCAAAGCCGAACTATCATCAAGGCGCCGACGGGCAAAGGCCTTACATGAGGTGCAGGCTGAGTTTTGAGCTCAACGCTTTCTGATTAGAATACCTTATGAGGCTAGTGAATGTTCTGTGCATTGATGTCAATAGGCTAAGCGCTGAGAATTGAATCTGCTGCACAGTCAACTGGCATTACAAACAAGCTGCTGACACGTGCAAACATAACAAGCTACAGTACGCCCCAGCTTCCACATCAAAGTGTTCTTGTCTTTCAACAGCTTAGGACCCATTTGTTCAGAGCAACACCAAGTCTTTGTCTGTATTTGCAAAGTATACAAAACATCAATCACTGATTGTGGGCAATTTCCAAAAGCAGAAGTGTTTGAGCTAAATCAACTGAAGTAATCAATGTCCTGGTGCTGCATGTAAACTTTGCAGTCTTCAAAATTTGCGTCCATTGCTTTGTACAACCTGCCTGTTGTCTGAGGCACGGCGCAGTCTAACACCTCAGGGCTGGTATTGTAAGTCCTGAGAATCTTCTGATTCTCACGGATGTAAGGGGCTAACAGATGCAGACCAAACTCAAGGTTGGCGAAAGCCGGGTGCGCCTTCAGGTGGTAAAAACACAAGGCGGCAGCTTGTGCAAAGCAGCCCTGGCTGACCAGCAAAGCGGTAGTTGCTGGAATCAACAGGGTTCTTGCATCAATTATACTTGTGGCGTCAGGGGAGGGGCCTTCAGCAGTTGAACTGGACTGCAGTAGGGCAGGGGGGCATGAAGTTTGTAACAAAACCAGGAACTGGGCTTGTAGGCTTTCAGCAATTTTGCTGAACAGCCCTTTCTCCAGCAAAACTGCCAGTAGGGACATGCTTGGTGTAACAACGTCTATGATGGTCTCGTCTGCCAGATCATTCATGACACTGTCAATCAGAGCACTGTTGCTCTGAAGTATTGCCACAGTTGCTGATTCTCCTGCAAACCGCACAACGATCCGTCAAGACACTCAGTAGCTATGCACAGTATCACGAACATGCAAAAGACAAACAGGATTTTTTCTTGAACATGGTACCCTTGTGCGCACCGCACAAACACATACGTTGAGCAACAAAACCATCTCTTCCGTCAATAGTGCTGACAATGAAGTCCGCAAGCAGTGCCATTGCAGCAGCAGCGGTATGTCAGAGCAACATTTCACAATATAAAGCCGTCAAAGCACTGAATGCGCGCAGAAATCAAAATCTTCAATCTCTCTCTGTTCCAGTGATGCTTGATCAATGCTGACCTTGATGAGGCAGTGCTCGGCTGTGCTCAACCAGCTGCTGAGCCTCCTCTGGAGTGAGTAAGGCAGCTGCTGGCAAGGCAGCATCCAACGCCCTCAGGACTGGGTCAACCAGGCCAGCTGTGAGCATGCTCTGTAGCAGACTTGACCAGCACGCATGCAAAGCACTGTAGCCTACGGCCGGCTCTTCTTCAGCCTGCAGCATGATGTCCATTGTTGCAATTGTCTGTGAGTGACCAAGTCAATGCGATGTGGAAGCGCAATCAGCTTGGTGCACAAACAAAGATGAGCTGTCTTGCAGCAGCCACCAGGGCAAGCACGGCAGCGAGGACAGGTATGAATGCGTCAACAAGCTTGTAGACTGACTAGCAATATCAATGAGCTTGTTGACTGACAGATATTGCTACACGTACATGACACAAGGCCACTGGAAACAGAGGTTCAAAGTGTGGAATGGACCGTGCAGCGTACCTCACTGAGACCAAAGGCTGACCCGTTGTGCCAGACATCCACCAACAGCTCATGCAGCCCCTGCAGCTGCTCAAGTGCCCCAGCAGTCTCCAACAGCCCTAGAAACAGCTGCTGTGCGGCTTCCTGACTGCTCACATGCTCAGCACCAATCTCAACCCTGGGCCACAGCCTCTTTGTGATTGCCCTAGTGCGGCCCACCAACAGCAGCTGCTGTGCTTCAGCCACATCACCCACCCCCCTGTTTGGGGGGACCCACCCCTGCCAGGTGATGCGCCCTGAGGGATGTCCCTTGTCTGGGCTACTGCTGGCTGAAGCTACCAGTGCAGCAGACTTTGAGAGGTGCTGACTAGTCGACAGGCTTAGCACTGCCTCTAGCAGCTGCAGCTGTGCCGGCTGTAGAGTGGTGGCAGCTGGATGGTAGCCACCTCCCTGGCGGTGGCCACTGCCCAGGAGGTGGTGGTGCAGGGTGTCCCATACCCACTGCCGCAGCTGGCTCACTACCTGCTGTGCCTGCTGTGCGTCTCCTTCAAATTGCAGACTATACAGGATGCTGAAGATGTGCTCTTCAGCTTCACGGGCGGTGGCTGCTGGTGACACACCATCTGAGGGACCCATCAAGCTGCTCGCATGACCTTGCGCCCTTTGGTTGCCGTTTGATGGTGGCTGCATCAAACCAGGCGATGCATCACTGGCTAGCACTGCCAGGGCCTCAGTGACCACCCTCTGCACCACCGCTATCACCACCTGTGCAGCTTGGGTGGCCGTAGCATCATCACTGCCCTCTCTGCTTTGCAGGCACTCAGTCACCATCAGCAGCTCCTGAATGGCTAAGCCACTGCATGCGAGCTCCCTAGTGCACAGCATGACTGCAGCTGCTTGATGATTGGACTGTTCCACGGCTGTGGGGGCGGCAGCCAGGGCTTGCTCCACCATGCCCCACTGCTGCTGAGTCAGCTCGCAGCAGCTCAGGATGTCACACAGCACCCGCAGCCTGCGCTCCTCTTCTTCCAGCCTGCTGTCCACTGTGACCTCAGCCCCAACATCGGCATGCTGGTGCAGCAACTTGATCCCAATCTGCAGCAGGGCCAGCCGGAAGTCCTCTGGCAGCAGCTGTGACCCAAACTGTGGCCCCAGCTGTGGCCCAGCGGTGGTCAGCAGCGGGTGGTGCTGCTGTAGCGTGGCCCAGAGCAGAAGCTGACTGAGGTCATCAGCGTCAAGCTGCTGCATATAGGTGCCAACCTGCTTGCAAGCCTCGGTGAGACCGTCAGGCTGCATGCTAGGCACCTCTAGAAGCACAGCACAGGCCGCAGCTGTGTATGCTGTGCTAGCAGTAAGAAGTGGCAGCACCTGCTCCCTGTCTGCTTCCCCATCACTCACTAATGACGCTGTCACAGTGGGCTCAGGCAGCTGCTCCAGAAGCTGTGCAATGCCCTCCACATTGTCAGGACCCACATGACTACACAGCTCCTCCATAGCTGCGGCATGGAGATGACTAAGCGCAGCAATGACGCTGTCCGCCTCAGTCAGATTCCTGAAGGATTCCCCCTTGGGGCTGTCCACCGTCTGTGAGTCCGTATGAATACACACCAACGTCAGCAGCTGGGCTGGCAGGTATGGGACCAGGAAGGGCTTAACGTCCATGCCCTGGGCTGTTCCTGCCATGGCCCTGGCAAAAGACTGTAGCTGCAGTAGACGCTGTGCAGAAGCCTGAGGCTCAAGCAGTGCTGAATCACTGCTGTCTGGCTGTGCGATGACGTGTCTGAAGCCCAGCTCCAACAGCTTGAGGCAGAAAGCCACATGCATTGGCCTTTGACCCTGCACGCAGTACAGTAAATCTGGTAAGTCATGTGAACAGGTCCTTTTAACAGGTCAAGTTACACTGGTGAGTCAAGTTGAACAGTGCCGCATCTGCAATCAAGTACGTCACGTGCAACAATGCCGTGAGTCAAGTCACACTGGCAAGTCATGTGCAACAGTGCCCCAGTTGCCAGTCAAATTCATGAGGGGTAATGCTGTCTATAGCAGGCAACAGAAGCAGCAAAGCAGTTCAGTCACACACAAACATGAGTGTTTACCTTTGCTAGGCAGCGAAAGCAGCACAGCAGCTCATGATCAGCAACGAACATGCAGTGCTTGTTCCTATTGGTGTCAGATGTCAAAGAACAGGCTGATCAAAGAATGACTTGAAGGTGTAGTCGAGGACACCAGATGACACACAAGACTGCACACAATGACTTCTGCACAGACTGCAATGCCGACTTGCACTTGAACCACAGCATCCCATGCAAGCGCATCAGCCCAAGAGTTCTGCTTGTAGATGCATTGCTGGTGCAATGCCTCTGTGCTTTGAACCTAAGCATACGCGCCTGAAATGGGATGTTGAACCCATGGCCGCAAGGGGAAATCGCAACGTTGACAGCAGCAGTCAACCAGTAGCAATATGTGCTTGCTCTCATCAGGACCAAACACAACAAGAAACATCACCTGCAGCTCAGGCCAGGTGACCACAAGCGGCCGATGCACAGTCTCATACGGCTCCACCATCAGTTCAGAGCAAAACCATTTCTGGTCCACTGCATGTGGCACGCAAGCTTGCAAACAATCTGAGTTGTCAAATGGTTAAGGATCTCACCTGAAGCTCAGGCCATGTGACTACAAGCAGCCGGCGCACAGTCTCATACGGTTCCACCATCAGCTCAGGAAATACTTGCTTCACCACAACCACAATGCTGCCGGTGGAGTGCTGCCAGCTCAACAGCAGGTTGTGCACATACACAAAGTGCATGTCCCACTTGGGGCTATTGTATCTGAGGGCTAGGGCAAGGGCCTGCTGGAAAACGGCCTGCCCCTGGGTGATGTCCTCTGCCTGGCCTGCTTCAGCCGCTAGCTGGGTCAACTGCTCAGCTCTGAAGGTGGTGCTTTCTGCTGAAGTGCCTGCAAGCACCAGCAGTGTCAGTGATATGTGCTGCATGCTGTGAAAGGAAGCAATCTGAAGTAGCATGTGAGTATGCGGAGTAGCATATCATTTGGACTAGCTACTTGGTAGCTCTTTGTGTCTCACAAGGTCTGCAGGGGCCTGCAGAATATGAACATCAAGGCACATGTCGATGTACATGTCAATGCACATGCTGACGCACAAGCCAATGCACATGTTGATACACATGTCAATGCAGATGCAGGCAATGGCAGTATGCATACAAGTGACTGAGGGAACAGCAAAAGACTAGCCTGTAAACTTCTGCAGATCAGTGCCTAGGAAGACCGGGGGGGGAAGAGGGGCACAGGACAGCCATCAGTGCGGGGGCAGAGGCTAAAGGCGGGGATAAGGGGGTTGGAGGGAGAGGATATCTGACCTCTGAACTTTTCCAGATCAGTGCCAAAGCGGGTGGGGGGAAGATGGAAGAATGTTCAGTCCATGGGAGGCAGGCAGCATAAGGGGGGAAGTGACCTGTGAGCTGTGAATTTCTACAAGTCAATGTCAGGAAAAGGGCTCAAAGATGCACAGGATGTTAGTGCAGGTGACAAGCGGGGCCACAGGGGGAAGAGTCAACTCACCTGTGAATTTCTGCAGATCAATGGCAGGCAGGGCCTCCTTGATTTGCAGCTCATCCTTCTGATTATCCAGCTGCTGTCCAAACTTCTGGCACCATTCTTGCGCCACTTGCATCACAGGCGTCAACTCCTCTCTAGGCAGCTGCTTGCACCGGCCAGCAAGCTCCTGAGAATCAGCACCCCAGAGGCTTCGCACATACTGTGCGTGTTCCTCGTTTGTGCGCTCACTTGGCTGAGCAACGAGCACCTGTACCAAAACCAGGCAAACAGTCAGTGGCTGACGTGCTAGTATTTAGAGGCGTAGACATGCTATCGAAATGCAATTGATGCATTCCGCAGCTTGAACATTTGGGGAACAAGCCTGAAATGCTCTGCAAGCCTGCCCATACTCAGCATACTGTACTGCAATGGTGACGCCTGTCAGCAAGGTGTCATGCTGTACAAAAGGCACTTGAGCAGCTAATCCTGATGCTATGCAAGTGCTTGGGCTGTATCACTCAATTCACTGGACCATAATCTGTATGACAAATGTACAAGCTTCTGAGCTCAAACTCAGGCAACAAAAACGGCCATTACCGGCGATTGCGGTAGGCTAGGATAACTAACCTTGAGGGCTGTTGCATGGATGCCCATCAGGAGGGCTCTCTGGGCATGCTCAGGGCTAAGGGCATTCTCCACCATGCCCTGCAGCAGGGGCCAGGCCCCCTCGGCCATGGTCATCAGAGCAGTCACTCCCAGCTGCACAACACAACAAACTCAGCTGTACTCAACAGACTGGTTGAGATGTCGGGGCCTTGTTCTGCTTTCGTGGGTGCTAATACGCGTTGATTAGGCTAAGTTAGCAAAAGCCAACAGTGGCCAACCGTGAGCAGAGAAGTTGGTGCATACATGAGCTCAGGCAATGCTGCATTGCTCTTTGACAGGCTGCCTTGCTTGAACTTGTTGTTGCTGCACGCCAAGCACCTGTTTGGGCGCCTGTAGAAGCAAATGTCAATGACTTCTGCTGACTTTGACACATGCCCCAATGCCAGGCTTGAAAATCAACCTCTCTGCACAAGCCTATTGCGCAGTGAGCATGGCTCAGTGAGGTTCCCATGTTATCTAAGCAGCTTGCTGAATACCTAAGAAGGTGTTACAGTGATTTCTCTTTGTAAGGACACTCAATGTAAGGACATTCTCAATGTAGGCACAAGGCGACTGGGAACCAATCACTGCATTCCGTCTGCAGTAGTATCTCTCTTTGTAAGAACAACTGATATAAGGACATTTGTCTTGATGACCAAAGCAGTCTTTACAGAGAGAGGTCACTGTACCTGCTCTTCCCCAAAGCCAGCCAAGGGCTTTCCGTCAGAAGAGAGGGGCAAGGGGCTGTCGACAGCCTGCCGAAGGGTGGCCTCCAGCAGGGCCTCTGCAGTGGGCTCCCCTCCTCGAGCTGGGCCCCAGTAGGGGGGTGAAGAGAGCTCAGTCATGGTGGGATCCTGGGATTGGGCGTGCTGATGGCACCAGTTGATGTGTCTCTGGTGGGCCAGGATTTTCAGCAACTACACAGCAATGCAACCCACATCAGCGCAGAATGGGACTGACATCCAACTTAAGATGTTTGTGCATTCTCACAGTGCTGAACGTTGCATCAGCTCTGACAGCCCAACATGCATCTTGACAACTTTGAACAACCTTTTACAGCACTGCAGCCATATGAGCTGTTTTCATCAATGTTCTGGAGATGATTGCATGATGCAGAGTTCTCCACACAGTGCCTGCATCTGTAAGCTCAGCAGCTGTTCTGCGATAGCCATCGTCAACAGCCGATGACATGTGCATCCCCAGTCTGCACACACATATTTGATCTGTGTACAGGCATGCAAAAAAACTTGGCAGAGTTGCGTGATGCGCATCTGCGCTGACCGCAACACAACTTGCCACAACGTCATCTTCAATGACTCCCATTCTAACAAATGCAGTGTATCAATGTCTGCCCCACGCAACACTGTGTCCCATCATGCTGCTTCAAAACAAACGCAGCAAGACAGCCTGTCTCATCCGCTTGTCCCCGAGCAAAGCACGCAGCAAAGCTCAGCAGCTTGTGTGCATTTCCAAACTGCCCACACTGTCACCAGCAGCCTTCATCACAGCAGCACAAAAGGCTCCCACAAAGCAGACAGGGCAAGATGGTCTCACCCGCTTGCCCCGAGCAAAGCACGCAGCAAAGCTCAGCAGCTTGGTGTGTGTTTCCAAGTTCCCCACACTGTCGCCACCAGCCTTCATGACAGCAGCGCACAGCCGCCAACTCGGCACATACTCCCGCTTGATCAGCTGCAAGCATGTCTGTTGGGCAGACGAAAAGTCCCCATGGAACAGAGCAGCATGCCCTAGGCACATCATGACCTCATTCGACCTGCCTTGCAAGCCTAGTAGGCCTGCCAGGTGCTTGACAGCTGCCTGCTTGGTATGGCCCTTGGGGCTCTTTTCCAGAGCTGCCTTCAGCAGGTCCATCTTGTCCTCCACCTGCATGCATTGTTATGCATTTGTCATGTATTTTCATGAATTTGGGCTTTTCCCACTCGTGATACAGTGTGTCCGCTTACATTGCACCCATCTGGGCTATGCAGCACAATAAACTTTCCTGAGGTCACTGATGCAGAGTAAAGTAACAAGTCAGCTGAAGTGACTGACTAACTGATTGCCTCAGGCTTTTGGGCTCTGTCTACTCATGCTACACACATCTGACATACTGACACCATCAACTGTTTCCATTTAGCGTCCTTTCAGAGACCCAACAGGGGGCCACAGGACACAATTATAACTCTACTAGAGACACAAGGTAGGGCTATACAGACTGTCTGTACTGCAGCTGATTATCACAAAGTTAAATCAAATTTACAGACCAAGTTCCTCAAGACTTGCCACATACATGCGTCCAACAGGTCATCAGAAGGACAGACACAGCTGCACAGCAAACGTGTAGATGTCCATGTTTCTGCCATATCCAACTCTGGTGCCCCAATGCGGCAGACATGGGTGTAGTCACGGGGCAGCAGGTCAAGGCCATAATCCTGCAGCTCCTGGAGGGCTTCCAGGCACAGCCCCTGCTGGCGAACTTCTTCATCATGGGGCAGGAGGCTAAGGGTTATGTTGCACTGACACAGACTTTGACAGGTAATGCAGCACACCTGGGTGTAGTCACAGGGCAGCAGGTGAAGGCCATAGTCCTGCAACTCCTGTAAGGCTTCCAGGCACAGACCCTGCTGGCGCACTTCTTCATCATGGGGCAGAAGGCTGAGGGCCACCTGACCCAGCCCGATCTCCTCTGCCTCTAGGCTGCTGGCTGTCTGGAAGAAGAAGTTTGCTGCTTCCAGCACCACCTCCCTTGCAACCTCACTTGGCAACGCCTGCCCACCTGAACAAGAAATCATTCGATCCATTCACGTGATGCAAAATGCATGCTAGACAGGCTGAGCAGGCCCAGCTAGGTATGCACTGGAGCATATCTGACCTTAGAGGAAGTGCGTGGCCAGATTGGGCTAGGCGCAACACAGCAGCGTAAGCACAGTGAGAGTTTGACATTGATAGATCGGCTGGGCGACCTGTGTCTAATGATGGACAAACCTTTGAGCTATGAGGCACTGCTTGCTTATTGCAATAGAAACACCTCCGACCTATGAGGTACTGCTTGACCAGATTGACTTGGGCACAGGTCAGCAGAGTCAGCATGGTGAGACACTGTTACAGCAAACTCTCAGTATAACGACTGCATTGGGTACCAAAATGTCCTTACATTGAATGTCCTTACTCAGAAGGACCACTGTAGTCAGAATGCAGTGCTAAGTTCCAGTTGCATTGTGCGTACATCATAATGTACTTTTATTGAGGGTCCTTATATCAAAAATTACTGGAATGTGAACACTGTCTGAAAGAGGCATGTCTGACCTGTGAGGTACTGCTTGGCCAGATTGAATCTTGCGCAGCGTAGCAGGGTGAGGCACAGCTGAGATTCAACATCCTGTTCACTGAGGCTGGGCAGGCCTGCCGCCACAGCCTCCCGTACCTCTTCACCCACCTCCATCCACCTGCATCCAGTCACACTGTTTAACATCCCACACTGTGCCTTGGAGAGGTGACTAATGCTGACATTGTGAACAGCAACATCAGGCCATGCACCACAAACTGTACCTATATTGTGGAAAAGGGAGACTGTCGCCTTCAATCTGAATGACAAAGCGCAGCCAAGGAGACAGTTGATTGCTCCAGCAGGTAACTAGCTGGGCCTGTTGAGCCTGTCTAGCACAAGCTTGGATGAATGAATGTGCAGCCAGGTGTGTTGATTGTCCTCATTGATTGTGTTCATTGTGTTCTTTGTCAATCCATACATGGTCTGTCATACCTGAGCTCAGAGAGAGGCTGCTCAGCATCTGCCAGCTGCTGCAGCAGCAGCTCAAGCAGCTGCTTGGCAGCTGCCGGGCTGGCTGCCCTCAGCCCGGGTAGGCTGATGTCCAACCCTAGGGCCCCTAGCAGCTGTCCTGCCCTGCACTGCCCCTCAGCCTGCACACACAGTCAACCAGCTTCAGACCCTGGAGTCCGCAGATTATGCTTAGTCATCAGCTTCAGACCCTGGAGTTGGGAAGCTGATGTCCAATACCAAGGCCCCAGCAGCTGCCCTGCCCTGCACTGCCCCACAGCTTGCACAAACCACATGCTGATGTCATCAGCTTCATGCCCTGCTGTTGGGTTCTGACCGTTGTTCCAGGGTTGCTGCTGCTCACCGAGGCTCCTGTTGTGACGCCTGACGGCAAAGGCGTTTCCTGTTCTGTTGCTTCCTTATGAAGCCTTGTGAACAGTGACAAACCCTAGGCACAGTTGAGCAAAGATTGCATTCAACCCAATCTAACAAATGCACTCGCTCAGTCACCCTTGGCATGATGCTAGCATTTTCTTGATTGCCTAGATGATAACATACCATCTTTGTGGTCACTACTTGTTGCATCTAAGATCATGCATCAGCAAGCATGTGCAAGACATTTGAACAACACACCAACACGTCACAGGGCTTAAAGCCACACATCATGCAGCTGCAGTTAGGTATGCATGGGCATTGCTGGGTGCATCACATGCTTTTGTACTGTCTGCCAGACTATATATACATATGTACATGCTATGTAGTGGTACAATAACTTTTCGTTGTAAGCGCATGCTTGGCATTGGGATGACGCAACTGGAAGCCGACCACTGCGTTTTGACTGACATTGCACCCATGAGTAATGACAATTTGATGTATGGACAATTTTCTTGGGAACCAAAGCAGACATTTTAAGATGGCCACTGCAGCATGTATGCACTATGAAGCAGCAGTATGGAAGGTTATGTATGCTATCAACTTGCGGCACCTGAGCAAGCTGGTCAACCAGGTCTTGCTGGTTGGGCACAGTGATCGTGATTGTAAGCATAACAGAAATGGGTGGTGAAAATGATATTAACAACCAACTGAAGACAACAACAATGAACACTGACAGACACTGACAGCTTTACCTGACTGAGCTGGTCAACCAGGTGTTGCTGGCTGGGGTGCAGGGGGCTCCCCTCCTGAAGGGCCGCCAGCCCCCCCTGCAGAATGAGCAGCAGGGGTCCCCACTGATGAGGCACCCGGCATGCACACACACATGCCAGCGCACACTCTGCCAGATCTGCTCTGCTGGCAAACACCTGCATGTTGTCAAAGAATATGACTAGACACGACACTTGACACAAAGGTTTTTGGACAGATACATTGTTAACACATTGTAATTGACAATTAATTTGGCCAGAAGCCCAGGCAAGATCATGCATAATGATGCATTGATTGCTGCTGCAGAGTGCATGCTGCTGCACATGGATTCAGCTGCTGACAAACCAAAAGGACCCACCTGTTTCTGCAGGCGTAGGCGCTCAAAGAGGTGCACAGCCCAAGCCAGATGTCGCTTGCCATCCTCCCGTATGAGGCTGACTAACAGCTCATAACGCTGCTCAGCAGGCAGGGTAGCACTGATCAGCTTAGCCACCCGCTGTGCTGTTGAGGCTGCTGCATCTGCATGCAGCTCTCCCCCAGGTATCAGCAGCAGCACCTGGTCATGGGATGACAGCTGCCTGAAGTCCTTGAGGCTTAGGCCCCAAGCCTCCCCGTCCATTGCCCCCTCTGCACAGTACCCCCACACTGCTCAGCAAGGACCAGTGCATGTAGTGTGACATAATGACTATAAACAGCTGAAGCCTGACTGTGTGGTGGCAGCTGCTTGAAGTCCCTCGGACTTGACCCCGAAAGCTGCCTGTCCATGGTCCCTTGTGCAAAGTAGACTGTATGTCATGAGGTCCTGCCATCCTGTGATGCCATCAGTCAAGCAAAGGCCAGGGGTGCATGACAGCAGTTGGGAGTGTGCAATGATCAGGCACAAGCACATACCAGATCAAGCAGCACAGGCAAGGCATGATGCCAATTAAGCAAAGGAGCCAGGCTCCATGGGATGTGCAATCATTAGGCACAAGCATGTACAATAGTGAAGAGCACGTGGCATGAACAAGAACCAAAGGCACAAAACGTGAGCATCTATGGAGGGCACAAGCATGGACACAAAGCACGAATACGAACAATAGGTTCAAGGCATGGACAACAGTATCACGCACAAGGCATGGACAACAATGGGCACAAGGTATGGAACAGGAAAAGAGGCACAGGTGAAGCATGACACCTTGAAGACCCTCCTGTAAGCTGGCCACCGTAGACAGCTGACTAATCAACGTGTCCTGAGGGCACATGCCTTGGGCCAGGCGCAGGAGGCGCAGGGCTGTGTGCAGCTGCCCTGTCCTGTGCTCTACTTCTTCAGCCCTTTTGGTCAACCAGCTGGCCACCTGCAGCAATGCGACACATGACGTCACATACTGCATGCCGATGCAGGTCACATCAAATTGTGATCATCACATGATATGTGCTTGCAGCTGTAGAATGACGAACTGGGAAGGCTAGAGCTGCTGAATGTCTGACACATAAGCTGTGCCTTGATTGTCCAAGCCCTTCCAGTCAGCCGCCAGCCCAGCTTCCAGTCTTATGCCAGTGCTTGACAAGATCGAACAGAGAGATAATCCTGCATGCAATTACCCTGTCACATGCTCAGCACCCCCAGGCTCTGTCTGTCACAAAACAGCATGGCAAAGCAGCTGAGTCAACATCATCTGCTATTGATCTGGTTGATGTGCCATGCCACAAAACACATCATCTTGCAATGCAAATGCTTGTCAGCAGGAAGCAAAAGATTGTGAAGGCCAGCACGCTACAGCAGCAGGCTCGCCAGTCTCATGACACGATCTGCAATCTGAATGCGTTGACACACATACATACCTAACAGCGCATGCTAAATGACCTTGCTAGATTTGTACAGTCACCAGCGACTGTCTTTGAGCAATTCTAGTCTGTACACATGCTGAACTGAAATGCATTTGGATAGCTTGGCACACCACAGGACGATCTTGATATCATGTGTGCGGCACATGCGCTCAGCACAAGGTGCTCTCTTCGCTGCACTTTGTATTGCATGTGGTGCAAGATAGCTCCTGCTTCACGTTGAGCATGCAACCTGAGAGAAAAAGTCAGAGGCAAGCTTTGCTACATGCACGTCTCAGGCTGATGCATCCAGCACGGCCTGCCTATATCTGTGTCGGCCAAAAGTGGCAACGACTCGCTTTCCAAAAGACAAGCTCAATGGCATATAGAATATGAGTCAATATTGTAGCGAAATCAAATTGCCTGAAACAACATGACTTGAACCTGCATATGAAACCTTGCTTCTGTGATAGCTGTTGAGACTTTTGTTCTGTAAACAGCAGATACACACTTGTACGCGTGAGAATCTCAGGCAGAGGCCAGAAGGGGGGCAGGGGCGGCGGGGTGTGCAGGCATCATTGAGAGGGGAGGAGTGGGGAGGGCTACCTCCTGGGGTGAGGGTGGGGTGCACTGGTGCTGAGTACTGGCCAGATGCTCAGTGGCACACGTGGCAGCGGGGCACTCGGAAGCACAGGCCAGGGTGGCCATGCTGTCAGTCTCACTCCAGTCAGCTGGCCGATGTTGTACAGCAGCCTCAGCATGCTGTTCAAACTTTGCCACCTGCATTCACCAGATCCTTGGGGAAAATCTGCCATGTTCAAAGTTTGCTTATTGGGAAATGCTGCTGAGGTGCGCCTTTGAAGGCAGCAGCTGAGGCTGATGCTTGTGCCAATCAAGGTGCTGCCGGATCAAGACAACTGATGGTCATGCCTCAAAGCATGCTTGATGATTCATGCTGCACATGCGTTCATGGATTGCACTGCACTCAGCTCTTGCTTGCATAGATTGCATCATTGATGCCAGCGAGGCTACCACCATGTGTGACATGCATTTTGCTTGAGCACTCCGCAGAAGGTCACACCACTCACATCATGTGATGCATGCACACCAGCTGCCAAATAGAACACCACGCATCCCAGCATGGGCAGCTCTCAAGAACAAGTCTCAGACTGCAACAAGCTAATGCTCAAGCGGACTCCATGGAGGAACACTGAACAGCTCACGCGGGGCAGCATATGAGCTCGCAGGCTCAGTCTCTGGCAGGCACGCAAGCTCATGCAGGAGTGGATGGATTGTAAGGCAGTTACGGGGTGAGCCATACCAACTTGAGCAAGGTTGCATGTGAGTCTGCAGGCTCAGTCTTCGGCAGGCAGGTCAGCTGATGCACAAGCGTAATGATTTGAAGGCGTCTATAGGGCAAGCGGTATCAGGTCCAGCACACAGTAATGGGGCCGCACCAGCTCAAGCAAAGTGGCATATGAGTCAGCAGGCTCAGTCTCTGGCACGCAGGCCATCAGGGGTAGCAGCCCAGGAATGAGGCGATGAGGGTGACGCTCACAAAGCAGCACCACTTTGTCAATGAAGCCATGCCCGGCAGCCGCCATGGCAGCTTCCTCAAGGCTGTGCCGCCTGAACTCTGAGTATGACATCTTGTCAAACCTACAGAGTAGGATGGGTTGATGTGCTGATACTCCTTTTGAGGAAGCAGTATTGGCAGCAAGCAGCAAGCAGCAATCAACAAAGCAGCATGAACTGGACCTTCACTGACCAGAAACCATCAATAATTGCTTGCCCAGACCCGCCTGCCTGTAGATGTAGGTCAGTCTGCGTGTCCTTTGTTAAACCAAAAGCAACTGTAGCTATGGCAGGACAGGACAGAATGGATGCACAGGTGTGCACACAGACATCCGTTCATTCATTCATTATAAATGTGGGCTAGGCAGGCTCAGCAGGCCCAACTAGGTACGTACAGAAGCAATCCACTGTCTCCAACCAAACAGACACATCAGACAAAATCTGACCTGCCAGTAAGAGCCATGAAGGTCTCCAAAGCATCCAGCTGCTCAAGCATAGCGACGCGCTGCAGCAGCCACCAGGAAGCTCTTGAGAAGCCGCTGTTGTCATCAGTTGCAGCCCCAGCTTCCAGGTCAGACGGCTGACAGTGGTGGGCAGTTACATCCAAAGCGTACTGCAGCAGCTGCTGTTGAGCAGCGTAGTCAGTGGTGACATGACTAAGGCATTGCTGCGCGACCCAGGGCTGATCCTGGATGTGCCCCAGAATGCCGGGGATGCCCTGATCGTCTAAACCTTCAGCTAGCCACTGCGACCTGCATAATTGCACATGACAACAATCAGCCACTTGAACAACAGCAAGGTTCCCCGTATGAAAGAAACTGCCAGCAAACCATTCAGAGACATACATTCTTTGTGACATCAGCAGCAGCAGAAGGAGTCCTACTTGTATATGTCGTCTGGGCTGAGCTGATACTGTTGGGCAAGCTCCACAGCCTTGTCCCATTGTTGTGACTTAATCAGGCTGTCCAGCTTCCCTTGTGGGTCCTGCTGAGTCACTTGGATTAGCATCCACCGCTTCATGACCGTTGGCCGCTTCATCTTCCTTTGCCGCCTAGGCAGGGGCTTTGCAGCTTGGGTGAGGGCGCTTAGTATGTAGAGCCTGCGGGGCCCCCCGTCCAGCCCCTTGCTCGCTACCAGCCTGCTACCTGCAGCAATGGTGTGGTACTTCAGTTGCCAATTTCCAGGTGAGATTGGTGTTGCTGCAGCAAAAGGGCTTTGCTGCCAGGGCAGGAGTGTTGCGGCACTTGGGATGTAGAGCCTGTTGGGGGGGGGGAGGGGGGGGGCGCATCTAGCCCCTTGCTTGCCAGCAGTATGCGACCTGTGCCAGTTGCGCAAGGACGCTTGCTTGTTGGGAACACCAGCAGCAGTGGTACAAAAGATACTTGAAACTCTCAAACAAACTCAAATTGCTTCACATTCTAGGTAATCAGGCAATTGTGTGCACGTGACCAGAGCAGCCCTGCTTTACGGGATGCAGAGCAAGCAAACTTTGCTTGGAGAGGACCACCTGCCTGACAAGGAGTGCTGACCACAAGAACTTGCGTGATCATGCAGCTGCGTGATCCTGCAATATCCAGTGGTCAGCACTCCATGTCAGCCATGTTTGCAAGCTGCATGATCACATGTAAGGCAGGGCTGCCTGAATTGGACTTTGAACTGACCTGGCAGTAAGGCTGAATAATTGATTGACATGATTAGACATATGTGAGGCAGGACTGCTTGATTGAGTATCTTAGCTGAGCTGGCAATAAGGGGTAGTCACCTACATGCAGCTTTTGCTTTCAAGTGAGACTTGCATGACATGCAAGTCTTCCAGGTGTAGCTGCATTTGAATGACACATGCGAGGCAGACCCTGTGAATGGAAAGCTAAAGCTGTTTGTGGATGACTACCCTTTACTATCAGCCATCCTGACAGTAAGGGGTAGTCATCCACATACAGCTATCGCTTTCCAAGTGAGGCTTGCATGATATGCAAGCCTTCCAGGTGTAGCTGCATGTTGCTGCAGCTCAAATGTGAATGACACATGTGAGGCAGCACCCTGTGATTGGAAAGCAAAAGCTGTATGTGGCGAACTACCCCTTACTATCAGCCGACCTGGTAGTAATGGGTATTCATTGACATACAGCTTTTGCTTTCCTAGCGGGACTTGCACTAATGCAAGCCTTCCAGGTGTAGCTGCATGTTGCTGCAGCTCAAATGTGAGTGACACATGTGAGGCAGGGCTGGTTGAACAAGTAAGTAGGTGACCTGGCAGTAATGGGAAGTCATCCACATACAAAACCTGCTTTCCGGGTGGGACTTGCACGATGTGCAAGCCTTTTGGATGCAGCTACATGTCAATGTAGCTCAACTTGAATGACATGGGTGAGGCAGGGCTGGTTGGATAAGTATGTGAGCTGACCTGGCAGCAGCGGAAAGTCCTCTGCATACAGCATTTGCTGTCCACTTGACACTTGCACAATATGCAAGCCCTCAGGACCCACATATGCCAACTCATCAACACTCCACCACACAGGATTGCTGAGGCAGGTGAGTAAACTGCCTTCTGGACCCAAGACAGGGGCGCTTGGGGGGTAGACATTGGGAATAGTGAAGTTCGTGATATGGTGTAAGGGATGTAACTGCAGTGCGTCACCAGAGCCCTGAACAAACATCTATCAGTTGGTAAGGGCAAGGATTGACGACAGGCTGGTGTTGTAGATGCATGGTGCATGCCATTGCTTTGCAACAGACACTATGCATACCGCGGAATGACATCTGATTGCATGCAAACATCTGATGCAGACCTGAGAGGTGCAAGCTTAGTGTGATCCTGATCCACACTCCTACAGTCATGCACAAAGCACAGCAGGCATATCATGGTCACAACATGCATTCAGCAAATGCAGACATGCCTAGAAAGATGCCCATGCATGCAGACATGCCTAGAAAGATGCAGGCAAGGCAGGCAGTCAGGCAGACATGCCTATGGACATGCCCATGCATGCAGGCAGGCAGGCAGCATGTCATGCTGCAGCTGCTGCGGTGTGTGTTCACAGTACAGAGCCATAAAACATGCCTACAGATGCAGGCAGGCAGGCAGGCAGGCAGGCAGGCAGGCATCATGCAAACTGCTTTGGGAGGAGTGCACACCTTGAATCCGTACAGAGCCATGACATTGAGTGTCAGGGGGAGGCTGACAGCAACATAGGAGCTGGTGACAGCCACATCCCATCCATGCTTGATGTCTGAGGCACTCATGCCCCAGTGAAGCAGCCCCTGCACGACAGCCAGCTGCCGTTGCCACAGCAGTCTTGCTTGATAAGAAACTTTCAAGCAAACCTCATGATGTTGGCAGTTGATTCTATGCTCCCCCATTGCCGCAGTAGGACAAATGCCGAAAATGAGCTGTCATTGCAACACTGAGCTGATATTGCTACAACAAGCTGTATCAAGAATACATGTGGCCATGCAAGAGTAATAGTGTTGCCTCTGCACCTGCTAGCGCAGACGTCTCCTGAATGCGTAGCTACACTGACGTGAATGCTTACATGCCTACTTGTTTTTGCTGACTGCATTCAATGCCAACAGGATCATCCATTGCATTTGTAGATATATTACTGGCATTGCATATAACATGCGCGCTTTTTTTGCGCAACACAATCATTTGGGGGTGTTTCACTATGTCATAGACTGCCTGAATTTCATGGACATATAGTCATTGCCACGGTGTGGCACATGTGATCAGCCTTGTTGGCTGGCTAAAGCATGTAAAATTACTCTCCCTCTCTCATCATGATGTGTGCATGCAAAACAAAGTGTCATAAACTGTTAAATTGGCTTGTCTGCTATCAACTTACGCTTGTGGATGGCATTGTGAGATAGCTCACCTGCTGATGGCCAGCTCTGCAAGCCATGACAGGCTGCCGCATGTTGGTCAGGTCCCACACGGACACAGACAGGGCTGCTGTCAATTGCTGACTTGTTGCAGCCTGGGCAGCTTTACCATCCTCTCCCACAATGATAAGCTGTGAGTTGACCTCATCAAACGCCATACACCTGAAGACCTTGTGGACAGCCTGCAGACACCAAATGCATTGTCTGAGACACCACACAATTACAGACAGCACGGTGCTTGAACAACTTGACTGTACTCTCCCCACAATGATGAAGCACAAGTTGTGAACTTCAATTGCAATGCACTGGAGGATCTGATGGACAGCCTGCAGGCAACAAATGCGCTGTCTGATAATTACAATCAATGTTTACAATCCAGCACATGTGCTACGTGTGTGTGGCCCAAGACCTATCCCGCCAGGCCGGCTTGTTCTGAGCGTCATGATAAGGACGGTTGATGTTCAACGTTGAAAAATCAGACAGAACAACGTCGTTCCTTATCTTCCTAGGTCGACCTCGCGTGTTTGGGCCCTTGACCTGACCAAACAGCACGATTTGAGGCAATCTGTTGTCTGACATCCTGCGCTGTCTGGATGCACTCATTGCACGGCAGGTCATATATGGTGTCTTGCATGGTCTGCATTGAAACCTCTTGCCATCCTCACCATTTGAGCATTTGACTGATGTAGCAAAAGCGCCAACACAGGCCCAATCATCATGACTACGGTGACTCGCAACATCAGCATAGCTGCAGCCCAAGAAAAGAAAAGGAAAGTCTGCGCCGCTGGGCGTCATGACAGGAGCCTTGGTTTATAGAAGCAGTCCAATGCTCAATAAGCACAACACTGTGAGCGCTTGTCAGCTAAAGCTTCAGTCAGATGGAGTGCTACAAGCACATACGCGGGCTGCCCACAGCCAAGGACAAACCAAGCTGCATGAATGCTGACAGCAGAGGACGAAACGGTTTTGGGTGCAAAACGTTGCATGCGCAGGACATAGCTTTCTTACCGACAGGCGCTTCATGAAGGTGCTGACTGGAGCTCCGCTACGGCTTGGCATTGTGACAATGTTGCCAGCAGTGGTCAAAGCAGCCACTTTGTCAGGCCCCAAGAAGACAGCACAAACTGTCCTCTCCTTAGGACTCATACCAGACCACTGCCACAATAGTGTCCCCTCACTGCAGCAGTTAAAAGCCTTGAAAGCTGTCTTTGATATCATGGGCAAGAGAATAAATGCAGTCATTGACCAAGACTACGTATGCATGGGAAGAAAGCTGTCATGGAGACTCACGCCAGACCATTGCCATAAGAGTGTCTCTTCATGACATCTATCAAAGGTGTCTTGTAGACACAGCAACATATGAGCCAAACAGCACAGCTTGCAGTGCCTTTTGAGTGACGCTTTGATGAAGCATGTGTAGATGTGTCAGAAAGCATCCAGTATGACAGCACACATGCAGGTCAGCCTTACCTGTTTACAGCGTAGAGAGTCCCGTTTTGCACTTGCAGCAAGGCCATGTTATCTTGGCTCAAGCTGCTTTGGCAAAGGCTTCCTTGGCAAGAGCTCTGAGCGTCAAGGGCCTTGCCCATGTGCTGCCAACTGGCAAGTGCAGTGTAGGGGTGCAGGCTGTGCCAAGACAGCACGGATGTAGCCGCGGGGCAAGTTGCCAATCTGCTTTCTGTAGAGTCGAGAAGCAAGCTCGCGACACCTGCAGCGGCAGAGACTCTCAGGCCGTGCGCTTGTCTGCAGATGAGCTTTGGCGCAATCAGAGGCCTGCAATGCCAACATTCCGTCCAGTGCGAACGTGCAACAAATAGATGTGTCCTTACCTATTCCAATCACTGACAAGCTCTCATCGCTCGGAGGTAGCTGCTCCACCGACAGCAGTGCAGCATCGTGAAGATACTGCATACTGTTGTCGGTGCCGTCTGGTGGCCCGCGCATCGTTACATGGGCACTCATAGCCGCGCCGCGTCAAGCACGCCCAACCCGCAGTGCAGTCGTGCAGGCATCATGAACCCAGTTGCCGCGGCTTAAACACGCTCACTCAGCTTGAAGGGATGTCTCGACAAAGCCGACGAGGATGGGCTCAACAAGCAACGCCTGCGGAACGAAGACTGACAAAGAAGAGCGCATATGGGTGCACAGTCGACAGGCTCTGTTCGACGCTGTGGGGGTACTGTGCTGCACAGGTCGCGAACGCATACAGTGTGGCACCCAGGAAGAGGAAGAGGAAGAGGAAGAGGAAGAGGAAGAGGAAGAGGAAGAGGAAGAGGAAGAGGAAGAGGAAGAGGAAGAGGAAGAGAGAGGAGCATAGCGTACCGTAAGTAAATCGCTGCGTACAGTAACGGCCACGCGTGCGCGACGCGTCGACGATCTACGCACCACGTTGCTATGTGGGTAAGCACATTGCAGGTCCAATGTGCAACATACTTGTGACTGAGCACTGGTCTCTTGCTACTTAAAGGAACGCCACGGTCTATCCGAGGTCTCTCAAACACGCCTAACGGCGTAGACATTTTCTTTTTCTTTCTCTCTTGCTATTACTAATAGTATGCATTTGTCATGGTTCGAATGGTGGAAGACCCCTTGACTGCCCCAGCTTGCTCCAATTCCAATTACAATTTGACAAAGCTTCAGACAGTGCCAATCGAAAGTACAATTTGACAAACAGAATGACTTCTCTTGACCAAGCATGCCACAGTCAACAGACAGCTATTACAGTAATGTCATGATTACAAATGTGCGGTACGCACTGCTTTGAGAATGACCCTGAGGCTGATGAACAAAATACACACAGCAAGAGCTGTTTGATCACGCATCAGCAAAAGCGAGTCAAAATGTAGTCATGAGCAATGTCACTCACTAATGCCAACTCCTGACCTCTCACACAAATGAAATTTGAGACCGGCATCTCAAGCCAACAATTGCACATCAAAATTCTACAGATGTTATTATGTCCTAAAGCAGCATACACCAGAGCAGGTACTCAAAATTGCATTGTTGAACATTTCAAAACTGTACGGCATACTTCGCAGTGGCAGTGCTGCTGGTGTCATGTGTTTGCCATGTAAACATCAAACATCAACAAGCAGCCTTGCTACCACTTGCATAGCGAACAGAACAACTACATTCAGCTGACCCCTCATAGGTCAACTTTCTGCTGATTGCTGCTCTCAAGCATTCCCAGGCTGCCTCTATACACAGAAGCTCTCAGTCTGATGCCTAACGGAGTAAACTTTGTGGTACTCGTTCAGCCCATGAAGGTTTGGTCCTTCTGCTGCTGAGCAATCTGATTAGGCGGATCACTGAGGCGCATCATTGGGCTGCCATTGTCAGTTGCAGGGACGACGCCTCCTGGGTAGCAGACGAATCGCCATATCCTGTGCGCTCGCACAACATTGGCAGCCTGCAGCCATCAAACAACAATTCAACAAACAAACAGCCAACAAACAAAAGTGACCAGAGTCCTTTGTGCTTGCACAGCATTGCCCGCCTGCAGCCATCAAGCAACCATTCAA
The DNA here is from genome assembly GCA_002118135.1 of Trebouxia sp. TZW2008. NCBI lineage: Eukaryota > Viridiplantae > Chlorophyta > Trebouxiophyceae > Trebouxiales > Trebouxiaceae > Trebouxia > Trebouxia sp. TZW2008. The sequence continues at coordinate 102,043 of BDIU01000214.1, forward strand.
TGACCAAACACCAAATAAACAGCCAGCCAACAAAGGAGGACACTTCGGCAAAACCGCCTGCCTAGCAACACAGTTCTGCTGATTCCGACGTCACCACAATTCTGGATGGACTGGTCTGATTTCATTTTGAGCAAAAGCCAGGCCGCTGGGCAGATCAGTGCTCAACATGTCAGGCAAACTGTTGCACACTACAGTAAACTCTCTTTGCAACGACTGCTTTGGTCACCAAGAAGCTCGTCCTTACATTGAATTGTCCTTACTCGTAGGGACCAGTGCAGTCAGAATGCAGTGCTTGGTTCCCAGATGCACTGTCCTTACATCGAGAATGTCCTTATATTGAGTGTCCTTATAACAAGAGATTACTGTATGCAGCACGCTGCTTATACTCAATGACAGGAAACAGAACAATCATCAGCTGTGCTTTCCACAAGTCAATGGCACAAGTCAATATGGCGCAAGGCAGTATGAGTTGTACTGTATGTGCTGTATGCATAGTGTGAGCTGTGCTTTTACAAAATCCAATATGGCACATGTCAGGTCTCAGTGCAGCAAAAACAGTGACCCACCTCTTCTATAGCAAGGCCGCGTGTTTCGGGTACCAGAAAGTAGGTAAACAAGATCGCCATGAACTGCCACACCCCAAAGAACACATATATGCCCCATTTCATGGCGCACAGCATCCTCAGAAATGCTGCAACAACACATACCCACTTGGCGCGCATGCTCCATTTCCCGTTGCCAGCAACAAGTGCAACTGCAGCTGACACGGTAATGATGACAGCTGACACCTTTTGACAAAGGTGCTAGGCATGTGTGGCACAAGTCCTGTCTTGCCAGGCTGACATGTCCTGAGTACCAGGGTGACATGGTGCTTGCTTGCACAGGCACAAGAGATGTTCTTGAGTAGAATCGGCCGCACAGTAAATGCAAGTGCGCCCTGCAATGCTCATCAGCAGGCCTTGTGCTTATGACAAAGGCACTGTTGACAACTGTGAGGCAAAGCTGCTTGACTCGCTTGCTAGCATTGCATTGGCCGAAATGAAGTTCAGAAAGCAACAAATGTCGCCTGAGCAGCTGTGGACACACACTGAGCATGACTAAAGCTGAAGAAGTACAGCACAGTCACAAAGATGACAGTATGCTTACATTGAGTGACAATGGCTCCAGAAATCAGCTGCGTGAAGACTGTTATACTTTGCCCAGCAGAGCGTGTGTTCAAATCATGGATCTCGGAGGGTACCAACCAACCTATGGGACCCCACGCAAAGCCAAATGCCATTGAATACAGCGCAATCTGCACAACAAAGCAACTGTTGAAAGATTGCTAGACAACCTGAAGCTGAAGGTAGAATCTGTGCTGCTTGATAAATGGCCTTTGCTTTTGTTGAATATGCAACTATCTGTGGAAGGTCTTCTAAGAGTTGTTAAGGGGCCATTGTGTTCTCCAATCATAAACTGCGGCAGTGTGAAAGCTGGATGCAAGCAGTCTGTCAGCATGAAATGCGCATTGCGTTGGCAGAGCAACTGCTGATACGACCAATTTCCCCATATAACTTGGCAGCAACGTGGCATAGCAGGGCGTCTGCAAACCTTGCTGCCTTGGCCAGAAGTGCATGCTGAAATGCTTATTCACAATGCAGCAGCTTGTATGTGGGTGGAGCCGCATTCATGTCCAAGTGACCATTGAATTCCAGACATACTTTGACAATGGCTGATCAGGCACACTACATTGGTGCACAAGCCTGCTGAAACAGTCGCTGACAAATTTCAGCCAATGCGCAATGCCGCGAAGGCCTGTCGAGACAAACTTTACAGATTGCCGACAATGTACACTGCTGTGGTGCAAATGCTTGCTGAACCACTTTCTGGCAGACTGCCAACAGTGAACATGCAACACTGACAAGGTGCTCACCAGAACGATGGAAGCAATAGATGCTCCATAGGGCAGCTCCACAGCCACAAAGCTCGCTGTGAGAGCCAGCGTGATGGCATCATCAATCTCAATCACAAAGCCAAAAGCTGACCCAGTGAGCAGCAGAACGCCCAGGAGTTACTGAAAAACTGCTGCATTGATGCCAGTGCCTGCTGAAACACGCTATCTGACAAGCAGCTTACCAGAACGATGGAGGCGATAGAGGCTCCATAGGGCAGATCCACAGCAGCAGTGCTAGCTGTAGTGGCCAGCGCGATGACATCAGCAATCTCAGTCACAAAGCTCAAAGTTGACCCAGTGAGCAGCAGCATGCACTTTTCAAACTCTGCTGCCTTGGTGCAAATGCCTGCTGAAGCAAGCTCTAACAGATTGATGACAATGCGAATGCAAGACTGAGAAACGGCTCACCAGAACGATGGAAGCAACAGATGCTCCATAGGGCAGATCCACAGCCGCAGTGCTAGCTGTAGTAGCCAGCGTGATGGCAACAGCAGTCTCAGTCACAAAGCCAAAAGCTGACCCAGTGAGCAGCAGAACGCCCAGGAGTACTTGAAAACTTGCTGCATTGATGCAAGTGTCAGCTGAAACACGCTATCTGACAAGCAGCTTACCAGAACAATGGAGGCGATAGAGGCTCCATAGGGCAGATCCACAGCAGCAGTGCTAGCTGTGGTGGCAAGTGTGATGGCAACAGCAATCTCGGTCACAAAGCCGAAAGTTGACCCAGTGAGCAGCAGCATGCGGCGGCCTAGCCGATCCACTGTAATGACTGTGATGAAGGTGGCTAGCAGCTGCACCCCGTTCACAATGACGGCAGCAATCAACCAGCCCTCATTGCCGGTGCCTAGAGTGCTGACCCCCACAAAGAGCTGGGGGGCGAAGAAGGTGACCCCGTTCACCCCAGACCATTGCCTGTGCACATGAGCATAGTCAGATGAGACACCCAGTTTATGATGACAGCAGCAATCAGCCAGCCCTCGTTGGCAGTGCCCAGAGTGCTGACCCCCATGACGAGCTGGGGGGCGAAGAAGGTGACCCCATTGACCCCAGACCACTGCCTGCGCACATGAGCACAATCAGACCAGGGCACAATGGATGTCTGCCTGAGCTGTCAGAGGCGTGATGGGGAGTAACTCTACCTGTCCTGCTGGTTATGTAAGACATAAAGCTGAGGTTGGCATGCCTTAGTTGGCAAACAAAATGCATTGGCCTTCTGTGAGTGCTGAATGTCGGGACAATCTTTGTCAAGATGGAGGTGCCCAATCGTCACGGCCATATTTGAGCTGTTTTATGTTCAATACATGACATTGGTCCAGAAGTGAGCACAAGAAATACAATGCTGCTGGAGCGCTGCAGCGTTCGTGTGGGAGGGATAACCTGTGCAGGTTGAGCTGGCGCAGCAATAGCAACAGCAACAGGTGACGTGCCATTGCAAACCCATTAGAAGAATGGCATGGTCATGGCAAAAATGGGCTGTGGCCCTACTATTGTGTTTCTCAAAAGGCTTTCCAAATTCAATTTCAACATAGTAAAGCTTACTGGAAGAATGGCATGGCTATGGCTAAGATGAGCTGTGGCCGGTTTCTCCTCCTGAAGATGGCTCTCCAGGGGCTCTCCATGCCCTTCAGGGCTTCATTAGCCAGCACAATTGTGTCAAACTCCACATCTATATCCTTGGTGCCGCGCACTTTCTGCAGCACGTACCGCGCCTCGGAGAGGTACCCTCGCTCCACAAGACTGTTTGGGGTTTCTGGTAGACACAAACCGCCTGCATGTCAGCCCGGCTGTGAAAACAAGAAAAAAGCAAAGAACAAGGCAACAGGTCCTTGCGCCACAAGGCTGTTTGGGGTTTCTGCTACGCACAGCCCGCCTGCATGTTAGCCCAATTGTGACAAGAAATGAACGAGAACAAACAAGGCACAAAAGAAGAGAAAAGAGTAGCTTTTGGCCTTAGGCCTCATGACAAGAGACTCTGTCTGTACCATCAGCCAAAGAGATCCTGACTTGTTGGCATGCGGGAAGAAAAAGGATTGTACAAAGACACATGCATTTTCGTCCATTCTCTTGTCGGTTCCTTCGTTTCTTTGGCATGTTCAGACAGGCTCAGCAGGCCCAGCCAGGTGCATACAACTGTCGCAGCATTCAACTGTCTCCAGCCACTTGTCCAGACATGATCCCAAGCAGCTAAAGAATGGCCTACCCATTAGCAGCATCAGGCCTGGAACAGCAGCAAGTGCTAGGGACAATGTGTCGCCAACCCCACAGTATAATATGAGTCCCATTTTGGTTGCATTTGCAACTGCAATGCCTTCAATTGTTCCTAGCTATGAAAAGCAGCTGTCCAAACCAGTCATCAAATGCAGCTGAAGAATGGCTTACCCATGAGCAGCATAAGGCCTGGAACAGCAGCCAGTGCCAGGGACAGTCGCCACCCCCACAGTATGTTGTTTGTACCAATATTGATTGCATTTGCCACCACAATGCCTCCAATGGTTCCCAGCTGTACTAGCGTGTTCAAGCGGCCCCTCCACTTTGGGGGCGCCATTTCAGCGGTGTAGATGAAGGCACAGTGGTCGCCAAACCCAATGCCTGCAACAAATGTTAGTGGTCATTTGTCCTGTGTAAATGAAGACACAGTGGTCAACAAACGCAATGTCTGCAAAGACCATTGATTTCTCACTTGGTGATCTGTAAGCAGACTCCCCATCTGCGCTGACAAGCAAGCTGTGGAAAAATGCCAAGGTCACATATGTTAGCAACACTCGAGCACTTGTGCCGCGCATAATTTGGTGGTCCAAACAATGCAGCTGTGTGCATAACAAAGGTTCATGTCACAACACACCGTTGATTGTACACTGTCACTGTACACAGTCAGTGAAACCTTATGACTTGCTAGGCGCCATCATAGCAAGCGCATACTGTAGCAGTCATGTCCGCTTGCATTGAGGTAGCTGCACCATAGACAATGTGCTTGTTGAATCACTGAACAGGCAAAAGCAGCATTGACACACAAGCTTAGGGGAAGACATGATGAGCAGCATACACTGCACACAGCATTGATGCCAAAGCTCACATTATGCATGCAAGGCTGAAGCCTAGTGCTAGGGGTTTGATACAGCCAACACGGCTGTGGTGCTGTTGACCATCAATGGAAAACACATGATGACTGTCAGGCTTCGAAATCAGATTCAATTTTCACGTCTTGGACAAGAGAATGTACGACAACATTGACCCGTGTTGAAGGCGATGCATACAAATAATATCGCAGCAAGTTGCTACAAGGTTTGATAGCATCTGTCGCTGAAGCTGCATTTGTGCTGTCACAGGTTGCCAGATCAAGTTAGTAAGCTTACCTACACCCCAGAAGACCCGTCCAAGAAACAGCAGGGCTACTGTATGCTTTGCAGAGGCTTGCAGGATACATCCTATGCAGAACGCAGTTCCAGCTATAATCATGGACCTGTGCAGGCAAACAAACCTCGAAGGTCAGCGTGCCGATGGTTGCACACCCTTATGCGTCATCACTTTGCATTTTGCAAGTCACTGCATAACAAAGTAAAACTTTGCAATATGCAGGGAAACTCACCCTTTGCGGCCCCAGTGCTGGGTAAAGTAGGAGGCTGCAATTGAAGCAATGCTGCCACAGAAATGCATAATAGCGGAATAAGCCTGCAAAGTTTTGTTATCAAACTTGCAGTACAAGCTGCTGTTGCCCTCTCCAGGAAAGAATTCATTTTTGAATTGGGTCATGACCTCCACACCACCTGTAGCATGGTATTTAGGTTCTGAATCGGTCTGAGGAGCGTCATGGTATCAGTACAGGAGCAGCCAAGAGCTTCTGCTCCTAAGGTTTTGCATATGCATTTGATTTGTTTGAGGCACCTGTGACGCCTCCATCGTATCCAAACAATATGCCTCCGCTAGCTGCCACCATGCATGCCAGAATGACATACGTCGTGGTTTTTGCATCTATGTCTATAGCTCCTGCTGCAGCGCGCTCGATGTCTGCTGCGCTTCTGATGTTACTAGACGGTATGTAGTCGTCACCGCCATTGTCCTCTTTCATGGCGACAGGTGGTGTCCCTGGCACCCTGCGCAGCGGATCGCGACGCTCAACAATAAGCGATGCTGACACAGCGGACGTCTGACTTCCTGACTAATCATGACTGATATGGCACTGGGTTTAACCAACCAACAGCTATCACAGCATCTTCCAATGCAATCTGCAGGCGTCCCGCACCAACATGTATCTGCTGATCAGCTTGACACAACATATGCGCATTGTCATGTTCTGGATTTTTCGTGATTACATATGCATATCATGGCACTGCTGCATATGATCATCAATTTACACGAAGGTATCGATGACATGCAAATACGCGCAATGTCATGCTGAAAGCTAGGTCTCTGAAACAGTCAAAAGTCCGCATTAGAAGTCTCTGCTTGCTGCTGTCGTCTCTCACGTGATCCGCGTACGATTGTACGAGAAACCACGCCCGAGCTGTGCAATAGACAAAAACAAACGAAGTCAGGACAGACGAAATAATCTGAGTGTGGATGCGTGAATGCCCAGCAACGACACAAAAAGCTGCAGCTGTCGTGCCAAGCAAGTGTATGCAAGTAGTAGCGTGAGAGTGTGTAGCGTCGCTGAGCTGATGGAGCCGTCTGTCTGAAGCTGGCTTTGTGTTTCGATGAGGCTGAGGCTGAAACGAACGCTGATAGCTGTTGTTAGCTGCGCTGCCGGTCACAAGAGTGCGCTATGCTGACAATGAGGCATATCGGCAACTCGAAAGCATCTGAAAACAGCGAGTAGAAGCGGCCTTGGTCAGGGAAGTAGGTGTGTAGCGGCGAAGATGATAGGGTCCAGGCACACGCTCAGGCACAGGCAGGGCGTGCAAGCACACATGCACTTGTGACCGGCTGCGGCTGAGCTGCGTGTCTGTGTTGGACGGCGTCTGCGTCGGCAAGGTTGGGAGCCCACGTTGCCGAAGCACAGCGAGCAAACGCCACCTGCAGTACTGCAGCGCCAAGGTCGTTATGCATGGGCGCCCATGCATAACGAACAAAAGAAATCGTCCTGGGGGCATTGCATGCAGCCAGCTTGAATAGGCAGATGAGCCTGGGTATTGCGTCTGGGGTATCGTGTGAAAGCATGCAGCTTGGGGGCATGTAGCATGTATGATGCACTCTGTTCCCCCAGCTGCGCCACATGCATGTCAGGTTCCCAGACTGATATAAATGCAAACAAAAAAACCCCAGACCGTGGCAATACCCAGGCTTTTATGTTGTAGTAGTGATCATCCCCAGGAGCAGCAAAGCATGTGACAGGAGTGCGTCAAAGGCAATTTGATGTGTGTAGCTTCATCTCCCTGGGAGACACACAGCATAGGTGACATACATCATGACAATCCCAGGGAGGTGTAAAACAGAGCATACAAATGCATAGTCGCGGTAGTGTACATGTACATGTACATGTGAGCAATGCATCATGTGTTCAGGCAGATTTGGCAGCATGAAGGCAATGCAGAAAGCAGGCCTTCCTGATGTCAAATATGCCAAACATGGTCAGGCGCGCATGAAAAAATAAGAGCGTGCAAAGGCAGTTATTTGACAAAAGCAAAAACAGCAAGCAGTGCAGCTGCAACATCTTCAGTAGCATAACGGTAATTGTGCATGCAAATATTCAGTGTGCGCGGTCGCTAACGCTCAAGCGGATCTGCTCAAACAAACTGAGGGGAGTGGTGCCATAAAGCTCAGGGTGGTGCAAGCAACATCTCCTAATGTCCTGGAGCATGCGAGAGGCATCATAGTCCTTTCTAAGCAGAGTCACAATGATATCAGCCATGCTAGTGATGAAGTTACGTTTGTCCAAGATGGCCTTGCGAAAGGAGTTGAAAAATCTGACTGTTATGTTATATTTGACCTCCTCAGCAATGTTAGAGGACATGTGGGGGAATCTGACAATTCGATGTGCTGACATGGGACGAACAAATCTCTTGTCAAAATGAACTGTCGTGAGACGATTAAGCCGACCTAGGACAGGCTGAACAGTGACATCTAAGTAATGCATGGATGTCCCTGAGCTGGCCTCTGAGATGGTGAGTGTAGGCGGGTACATGCCTCTGATAGGGGTACCAGGATAGTGCTGATCAGTGTACAAAAGCCTAGCAAAATATGGGTTGTTAATGCTGCCTATGTCATCCAGAAATCTAGTCGTCAAAAGAAATGCCCTCTGTATCAATAAGCACAACAGCACAAGCTCAGGCTGATTAGAGGGTGACCTATAGATGGTGGCAAGCTGCTGCACAAAGCTCAACTCGTATTGGCACAAATACAGAGTTACCAAACCTCCTGCACAGTTAGTGCCCATGGGTGCGCCTATCGCCTGACGTCTGAGGTCACTGCCAAACATAATGAACATGTCATCAAGCAGAAACGTGATCCAGACCTCTATCATATGCAAGTCAAAGATGACAAGATCATCATCACTCCCCCGTCCAGTCCTATTGCAAAACTCGGCAGGAATCTGATTTGCCTTCAGCCACTGAGCAGGTTTCTTGCCTGACACCTTAATGCCAACCTCCCCAAGGTGAGTATGCTGAGCCAAGTTAAAAACGCAATGTATCATGTCTAGCACCTTACTTTTCAAATCAACCAGGTCTATCTTAGTGTATAAGTGCTCGCAATCCCTAGCTATCAGAGTTGGGGGCTCTGGTGAGTGTGAAGCATACTGAGCATTCCATACGTGTACGAGGGGAATACAGTCAGAAGTACTGCTAATGACCCAGCTCCTGGCAGTCCAAGTTTCAGAAATAGACATAGACTGTAGGGCAGTTCCAAACAGGGCATCAACCTCCCGCTGTATAGGGACCAAAAGACATGACAAACCTACTGATATGGGCTGTACAGAGCTGGTCTCTGAGTTGGACAAAACCCTAGCACCAACGGGGTTTTTGTGCATCTTGGGGTTAAGTTTGTGATATGGCATGTCCTGAAACTGGTCATCAGCAGGCAGACCAAACAAAGTTTTGAAAGTTTCATGCATGCTCATGAGACCTGATGGGGCGGGATCCGAGAGTGGGGGCAATCCTAGGTTATATCTGGTGTTAAAGTCTGAAAAGTTATCTCGCCAGCTGGCAGAGTGTGTATCAGCTAGCTCATAGGTGTTGCCCTGGAGTAAGTCATCCATGAGCCTTTTGATGTACACTTTGGGACACTGAAACACAAAAGTGCCGGCAGCCTTGTCCATTGGCGTGCAGACAATGTCCTGCAGAAACCTGGACATGAGACGTCTATCTGAAGGGGAGTAAGGCAAGGCCTCACGTGGCGTAAGTAAAATGCCATCATCTAAGTTGTCAACTGCAGCCTTGATCCTACTTCTATCCTCTGCATTCCAGGCTGTCATGCTGCCAGTCATGCCCACCCTGGCTTCAGCTTCCCTGGCAAACCTTGCCACAGAGCTGTGCATAACCTTTAAGATGTCAGATCTAGAGTCAGCATTAAGAAAGCAGGGGCAATCATGTGCGCAATGCTTGGCACCCATCCTGCCAAGCGCGCTTGTACCAGCTGACGGCAGGAAATCACAGTCAGCTGTCATGATGTGCTCATCTTGTTTATATTTATCATAGGAAGCATCATAAAATGGGCAGATGCATTGCCTGTCGAGAGTCTCCATCAATTCATCAGTTGACAGCTGTGCAATGCGCTTGGCATTGTGCCAGTGTGATCCAATGGTTGGTGAAGTCTTCCAGCAGAGGAAGGGGGTCCCGACCAGTTTCCTAAGGTGTGACGGGATCAGACTGATTATTAAGGGATCCCTGAAAATGGTGTTGAGGGAAACCTTGTCAAGACCGGGGGCTTTGGAAAAATCAACAACTATCAACCTACGCTCCTCAGGGTCAGGCATGACATTTGACCGTGCAACAAGCTGAAGGTGTGCATTCAAGCAGTATTTCACAAACAGCACATTATCCAAGGACCATGCAAGGGAGTGTAGCTGAAGTGGGTTAGGTCGAGAGTTATTTAGATCACTTATGCTGTACTGTCCTAGTATATACAACACCTTGTTAAGTGTAGTTTGCTGCATCTGCATCAAATGTTTTATGACAGGATGAGCAGGGTCAAGGTTGATGGGGCTAGTACGATGAATAAATTCTGGATCACCGCTGAAACGCCATAAAGCAGTCAGAATCGAGTATGCAGTGCGTGCATATGAAGAGAATGCATTGAGATCACCAGCCGCAGGATTCTGCGCTGTAGATGTTGTCGTCGAGGCTGTTATGGGCTGAGGGGGGGCTGCAGCTGATGTGTTTGGCACGTTAGGTGCAAATGCCGGCCGTAACTGCGTGTCAGGGTATGGTGTCTGTGCTGGTGCTTGTGCTCCAGCGGAGTGAGAAGGGTTGAGGGAATGGAGGGCTGTGTCATGTGGTTGAAGCTGTATACCCAGGGATGTCCTGCTACGCATCTGGCGACCCCTCCTGGCATTCCTGTCCAAATTCTCCCGCCATTGGTCTGAAGCTGCTGTGTTGCGGACATTGAAGCCATGGGGGTGTAGTGCCTGCAATCTATCAATCACACTGCCCTCTGCTGGGGCGTGAATCTGGTTGAATTCATCCGCATCAAAATAGTCCTGGGGCTCCCTTAGCTGTTCAAATGCCATCCATGCAAATCTGTGCAAGCCATAGTATGCAAACATCTCATACAGTCTGTACACCTTGCTATATGCAGGTCTGCCGGCTCTGGGTCTCCTCAAGTATGCGTGTGCAGCATGAATGTGCTCAACAGCTCTCTTGATGGTCGACTTGGAAGTCAGACCACATATACACCAAGTGATGCTATGTCAATAGGATAGATGACATATACTACGCAAGGTGTCCATAGACTATAAGGCACAATACCACCATTCTCCACTCGCTTCTGCAGTAATTTGGTCTTACGTGCACTGACAAAGTCAGGATTTGTTGCAAAGTCAAAAGTCCGCATAAGCCTCTGCTTGCTGCTGCAAACCTGAGTTGGATCAACACGGGCTAATCACATTCAAAAAGTCAACTCTAAATCATTGCAGCTGGTCAGCTGGCTCGTACCCTGCAAGACCTTTACCAAGTAACGACACTCGGTATAACGACAACCTCGATATAACGACAAAAAAGGTGGGAACGGTTGTTCTGCACTGCAATTTGCTCCTTTGTAACGACAACGACACTCGATATAACGACAGTCAGACCGTGCCAATGCGCAGTAGGAATGTCGTTATATCGTGTGTATAATGAGTGCTAAGACTCGGATGCAGCTGTTTAATGCCGATCGCAAAGTCATCTGCGAGCTGAGACAAGCAAACAAAGGTTTGCCTCGAGAGCGACTGACAAGGCTAGCAGCAGCAAAGACAGGCAAAGAAGCACTCAAACGCTCCACAGTGACTTGCATCTTGGAACAGTCCTCAAAGTGTGCACAACTTGCAACAAAGAAAGTCATGCACAGAGCAGCACAACATTTAGACTTGGAATCAGCTCTGCATGCATGCTGTCAATACAATGAACTGCTAGTGAACAGGATGTGAGAGAAGGTGGCAAAGCTGCTGGTTTCCCATCCCAACAACCAGCAGCAGCGCAATATGCTACCATACGTCAGCACTGCATAGCTTTAGTCGGTTTGGCCTTGCAATGTTACCTGAAATCACCAGCAGTTTTGGTGCATCTGTAGACCTGACCAAGACAAAGCATATGACACCATTTGTAGCTTGCATGGCTAAATACTCCTGTCTTTGCAGCCATTATTTGTTGTAAGGACAATGTGCAGCCAAATGGCATTACTTCAAACTAATGAAAATTTGATGTGAGGACAATTTTTCTGGTAACCAGTGCAGTCGTTATATTCAGAATTTACTGTAGCTTTATGACAATCAAGCACCAACAGTCAACAAAACCATTTCAGCAACCATCCTGCAGATCGCCTATGCAAGCGAAACACATTGGCTTATTGTACATACAGATACACATTTGTGACAGCCAAAAAGCAGAATAACCTGGAAAGTATTTGTCAGTTTTGACTGAACTGATAATATTGTACAGAGCTGGACTTTGCAGCTTGTCAACCACTGAAACAGGGGCTCGGAACAATGCCATTCATTCCATCTCTGACATGTGTCAGGTTGGTAATGTACGACATCAAATGTCAGTCCTGTAGACTGGCTGGGTTGCCTGTCCAATCTTGTTGCAAAAGCACAGCCACGTCCCTGCATATCATCACATATCTGCTTTGCAGCCACTGTAAGAATGAGCTGGCAAGACTGATGCAGTCAGCACAGCAAATGTATGCAGTGGGCATAAGCATCCAAGCAGAAGCAATATCACTTTGACATTGCCAGCCGCCATCTAGCTCCCAGAAGTGTCATGCTGCGTTTTCCGGGTCGTGCAGTCCAGTAAACGACAGAGTACACCCCATGTGATTATGTAACTCAAGCTGGCAGTTGGACATCTGCAGTGCTTGGTTTCTGAAGTGTTCACTTACCTGACTGTGAGAGGCTCCTGCTGGCCTGCTTGCTTGCTGCGTGTGGCAATTGCTGCTGATAGATCCATGGCTGCTGCTCTTTGGCTGCTCAAGCGCTGCACGTTCTCCTCAACTGTTGCTTCAACTACAAATCTACACATAGCACAAGCCAGAATTGCATATATCAGTGGACAGTATGTATGGCAACTACCAGCACAGCACAGCATTGGAAAACTCCACCAAAGCACCAAACAGAGTCTGCTGAGCGCGTCACTGCAGCACATCTGATGTGCCAAGCACATGGCATGCATGCAAATGTCACACAATAATCCAGCAGAGTGTATTGCATGCATGAGCACTTCCCAATATAGTCTGTGTGGTCTGGCTCTGCAGCAGTAACCTTAATCAAGATTGATTGATGAATGCTGCTCTGACAGCTATCAAGGCAAGATATGGCAGCTGCAGATGCCAAGTGTGGCAGGTAACAATCCAAAGTAGGGCAGGCGGAAAGAGGAAGAAGTGCAGCCTGCCACAAGCAGTACCTGTGCACATAGGTGGCATGAGCCTGGCCAATGCGGTGGACTCTGCCCACTGCTTGCGCTTCCACAGCTGGGTCCAGCAGTGGCTCTGTTAGTATCACATGCTGAGCTTCTGCGTTGAAATCAAAGATGCTAAACTGAATATGAGTCGCAGTGACAATGATAAAGGTCACAATAGGAACAGCAGTGAGGAATGTGCCAAGACTCAACAGACTGTGCCACATGTGCCGTTGATCCAAGAACAGGTGCAGATCATTGTTGGTGAGCGTGTGCAAACAACTTTTTGTACAGGGGTTTTTTGTCGAGTAAGTCCAGTCCTTCAAAGAGTGGCTTCAAATCCTTTTGTGTTTGCGCAGTCTTCACAACCTTTAATACTACTGGCTTTTGGTAGTGTTTTTGTAGGGGAGTTGCTGCTACTGTCTGACCCTATCGCAAATCCGTTCGTGATGCAGCATGCAGCACCAAGCTTTTCCTGTATTGCACTGCTTTCCACTACATGCACCATTGCATAATCAATCAAAAGACATATACTTACATCCCCGCGCAGTTGAGCATGCCGAGAGTGCATTCAAAATTGCCGACTGAGTCTTGCCCTTACCTGTCAAGTTGAGACCATTAGCGCCTTGCTTCACCAGTAGGAGAAGGATTTGCACAGGGCTGTAGTGCACATCAGTGGATTCAGATGACCTTCTAAAGTCAGCCACAGCACTGTCAAAGGACTTGCGGCCTCGGGCATATGCAAAGGGCAAGTCATTAGTCTGAAGGGCGTGGCACAATAGCTCCAACACATCTTGCCAAGAGGAGAAGACCAGCACTTTGGCTGATGCATCCTTCCTCAACAGGTGCTTGATGCGCCGTATCACTGCTTCCAGCTGCAAGAAACAAGCAATGCAGCTCAGCACTGGCAAGCCTTCATTCTTGACATATCAGATACAGGTACAGATACAGTGTACCAGACAATACATAGCTGACAGCTTGCAAGCCTCGAGACTTGACATGCCAAGAGGAGAACACCAGCACTTTGGCTGATGCATCCTTCCTCAGCAGATGCTTGATGCGCCGTATCACTGCTTCAAGCTGCAGCAAACAAACACAGCAGCTCAGTACTTGCAAGCCTTGATATTTGACAAACCAGACGACGTGCAGCTGATATTTGACAAACCAGACAATGTGCAGCTGACAAGTTGCAAGTCTTGACACCCGCCGTGCCAGACAATGTGCAGCTGACAACACGTGGTGCTTTCATTACTGACTGGATTGCAGATTGTTGAGCCTGTGCCTCACAATCTGTATCCTGGCTAGTTTGCAGAGTGTCCTGTCACTCTTGAGGCTGCACTAATGCAAATTGACATGCGGCTCCTGAGCAATCTTCATTCATCCTGTTACACGCAGGAAAGTTGATGTCTCTGGTACAACACAGAGGACAACAGTGGGCAGATGCCATGTGGGGCCACAACCCTTGTTTGACACAGCATGCATGTACAAGGACTCTGTATGGAAAGGTGATTAGAGCTGACCTTGGTGCCATAGGAGCCCTCCACAGGTATGGCAGCCTCCTGAACAGCGCTACTGCCGCCTGCCTCTTCATCTCCCCGCACTGCGCTCCTGCCATTGTCCACATACGCCACATCAGCCACCCGGGTGCCTGCTCGGCATGTTGGGCAGCTGATCTTCTTGCCCTGCAGCAGCAAACACAAATAACTCGAGCTCCTGCTATTGTCTACATACGCCGAATCAGCAACCTTTGTGCCTGATTAACATGTACAACAGCTGATGTTTTTGCCTTGCAGCAGCAAACACACATTCTTTGAGCTCCTGCTGTTGTCCACACACGCCAAACCAGCAACCCGGGTGCCTGCTTGGGCAGCTGATCTTCTTGCCCTGCAGCAGCCAACATACACATCATGAGTGCAGGGAACGAGAAAAGGCAAAAGCCTCCTTTACAGGAGGAAGGTTTATGCTGAAAAGCGGGCCTAAACTGCATGAGTGGCCATTGGCAACAGCATCGAAATCATCATGGCATGCGCTGATGTGCACTGATCAGTGTCAAACTCTCACTTGGGGTGAAGAGGTGGAGGGAGCCCGGTCAATGATGGTCATGCTGCAGCGGCAGCACAGCTGATGCCCACAAGGCAGCATCACTAGCTCACTGCCTAGTGCCTCATGGCACACAGGGCAGCTGCCTAGGCCTGTATTGCTGCTGCCTGCCTCTGCCTGTGGGTTAGCCTGGTCACTAGCTTCAGTATGAGCTTGCTTCTGAGGGCTGGCTGCTTCAGCTTCTACCTGCTGGCGGGCATCTTTTAAACTCTGCAGGTAGCGCAGCGTGCCCAGCAGGCGGGAGAGATTGGCTTCTGACACCAGCCTGTCGTTGGTAAGCTCCTGCAAAGCAGTGAACGTCATTATGAAGCGCATTAGTGTCTACACAGTGCAGGACATGGCACCTGACAGCAATTGTGTCAAGGACGTCTCTACACCTCTCTTCTCCATCTTGTCTTAAGCAAACAGGCTGCTGCCTACGCGTGACTTTTGTATACAACGTCCGAGAGCCTGCTGCTTATGAGGCTATGGGTCACAAACTAGCACGTATGCCATGGAAGATGTCTACTGAAGCCAGGTGTCACAGGCTGTCAGACTCACCACTCAATCGCAAATCAACATATGTGAACATGAGTCATGAACAAGCTACGTGATGTCCAAGACTCCCTTGCCGGATGCATTCAAGGGGCTCAAGAAGCCTCTGTGAGTCGGCAGCGCCCACGGGGGCATGCAGGGGGCGGGGGGGCGGGGGGGGGTGGGGTTTGGGGGNNGGGGTTTGGGGGAGGAATGTGGGGGATTTGGGCGGGAGAGAGGTGGGGGCCACTCTCTGTGGGTTGCAGGCCAGGGCGGTGACAGGCTTGGATTGCTCCACACACATGCAAGCACACAGCTGAAAAGTACAAGCACAAAGGTGTGAGCAAGGTCACATTGGGGGCTGGGAAAAGGAAGTGGAAGCAGTGAGGGCAGTGCAAATTTTAACATCAAAGAAACAGAGTTCCTTCAATTTCTTTAAACTTTCTTCACAAAGTCAGCCCCCAAAACTTATTTCCTTTTCCCAAAGGGGGAACTCTTTCCTGGGAGAATGTTGTCAGGGTATAATATACTCCCCCTTGGTGCTTACCCTGTTCTTGACTGGCACCTCAGCTGGATGCAGTCTGAAGTGCTGCTCATGGGGCTTCACCACTTCCTGGGGCCGCCTCAGCTGCATTCTCATCATGGACATGTCCAGCTCGTCGTGAGCATACAGCAGAGCACGCTGTGCTAGAGACAAGGCTCTGCTGCGTAGGTACAGCTTGCGCTGGGCCTCCATTACCTCCAGGTGGGCTTTAGCCTCAGCCACCAAAGCATCCCTGGCTGCCGCTGCAGACGTGTCAAACCAATATTACCAACAAAGCAACAGCAATCTCTAGTCCAATCTAGTAGCAACTCTGACTCAAACGGGAAGTTTCTGATTGATCTGGATATCTCCTATGGTAGTCATGTAATTGCTTGCAGTTTGCTTTACAGGCCACTGTAATTGATCAGGGCAGTGGTGAGGATGGCTTGTCCGCATTGCATGCTCATATTGCAAAAGCTTCTGACAGACTTGCAGGGAGACAATTGATTGCGTCTGCATTGGACTAGTCCCTGGTATCCAAAGCCTGTTTAGCCAGCGTCTGTAGCAGGCAGATGGAGCAGCACCTGTGTGTGGGTTGAGGTGCTTGAGAGCCCGCAGCTGTGATGCCAAGATGCGCAACACTTGCTCAGCTTCACTTGGGTGCCGCACAATCTCAGCAGTGGAGACAGCTGTGGCATCGCCCCGCCGCTGGATCCCTGCTGAGCCCCCTTCGACCCCTGAGGGGTCACCACCTGAGGAGCCTGCCTGTTCATCCAGGCCTCCTCTGCCCACTTGCCTCACAGCTGCTGCTTGAGCCTGCAGCAGGGGGATCAATGACAGCCTTGACCATAGACCTTGAATTAAGGTGGCCCGCTAAACTTTGTGAGTCTTGATTGATTGATGATTTGGGATGTGATGCAAATTCTTGATTGTATTGCAGATCAAATCAGACTGGCTGAGTTGAGTTGCGAACAGTGGTTTTGCTTGAGGTACATGTGGGTAGACTGCACTCTTCATGAAGGATCAAGCATAATTTGGACTCGAGCATTTGTCAGACGCCAGCAGTCATGCTGATGTCAATGGCATCATTTTGAAGAAACCCTCAGAACGTGTTCTTGCATTTGAGTCAACAGGATCTGCTCACTTCACAAGCATGGAAGTCCTAGTTGCATAAAGCTGGTTGTTGACAAAATCTGCTGAACACAATCCTGCCAGCATGCCCTGATGGTAAGCAGCATGAATGTTGCAAATCCATATTGAGCATGATCCAGGACTGTGCTGACCCTAATGATGGCTTCTTCAGCAGTGACAGCCTGCCCAGCCGCCATGGCATGGGTCTGCAGGCTGTAGATGCGCACTTCCCATCCTACAAACTGCTCATCCAAGCGGCAATGCTGGCACACCTCTCCTGGAACCCCCAACTCACCCCTACACCGCCCACATTGCCCAGCCTGTGAATGCATCACTGTGGTCATGCTAACGTTTGCATGCCCACTTTCAGGTTATGAGGCCCAGGCCATACTGTACACACTGCCCACCCCACAAACTGCTCATCCAAGCGGCGATGCTGGCACATCCCCCCTGAAACCCCCAGCTCACCCCTACACCGCCTGCATTGCCCAGCTTGTGAGTAACACACACTGGTAAATGCACCTGTTCGCATGCCAGCATTGAGCACGCCAGCTCAGCCTTATACTGTCCATATTACCCGCCCTATAAAATGCACATCCAAGCGGAAATGGTTGCACCGACCCCCTGGAGCCCCTAGCTCACCCCTACACCGCCCACACTGCCCAGCCTGCAAGCTGCAAGTGACATGAGCAGAGCGCATCAGCGTGTTTTTCTGATCTTGAACAAAGGCTTTTGTCACACGAAAACAGCATATGACCTTGCTTAGCATGTGTGCATCTAAACAAAAAACTCCGACATGGACACCGCAGGTCACCTTAGTCAGCATATGTCACCCAACTACACAGGCGTGACTCACATATGCACAGCAGAGTGAGCGTGCATCATCACAGCTCTGAGCAATATGCAAGAGCACATGATCTCAGTCAGCATATGTCACCTGATCCACGAAAGCCTGAGTTACATCATGTCCCCCCAGTCAGCATACATCATAAAGTCAACGCTGTCCTGAGTGACACAAGCAGAGCATGTGCTTGCAGTCAGCACCTGAACACTGAAGGCCTGGGTAATATGCGCACAGCATGCTCCCCAGTCAGCTTGGGTCAGCAAATGCCTTGATGAATACAAGCACACAGCATGCGAATAATAAGCAGACACCATGAGAATTGGGTCAGCAGATGTCACCTGATCCACAAAAGCTTGAGTGACTTGACAACAGCGCCGCGCCAAGTTGTGTAGGGTTGAAAGGCCAGCCCTGCGAGCTGCATCCATGGCAGTCAGCTCAGTCAGCAGCACAGGCTGCAGGCCTGATAGGCGAGTGAATCGCCGTGACAGGGATGTGGCATTCTGCCCCACTAGCCGGTTGTACCTGCACATGTGCTCAAGCATGGACACAATTGCACTAAGAAACGCCAGCTTGTCTGTATGCACTGTGACAGAGAGGTGGCGTTTTGCCCCAACAGCCGGTTGTACCTACAGAATGGTCAAGCGTGAGCACAGTTGCAAGGAAGAAACAGCTTGTTTGCAAGCGCTGTGGTAGATCTGACCCACTAGCCGATCATACCTGCACAAGGGTGAATGATCATCATGGTGAGCGGTAGGAGCATATCTTGCACACCATTCCTGATTAGGCATAAGCTGACATCTCTCAGATGGTATCATAAGAAGGCATGAGCTTATCTGCATGCACGCATGTCATGCCAACTAACAATTCACAAATGCAACATGCCCGCTGCATGTGCTAGGCTTCTTCCACGCATGAAACATTGTCCCAGCAGCTGAACAGAAGAATCAGGCAGCAGCTGATCTACACCTTCCCTGAGCTTTGACTGGAATGCACCACCTGTGTACGTTCTTTGTGTGTCTTGCCTGACTGAATGATGCAGACTATACCTGTCTCTTTCCATGAGCTGCTCCTTGATGTAGTCTGCCACGTTGTCCCCTTGGTTTGGGCTGTGCCGGCTCAGCAGGTCTACAGCCCCCAGCCACCATTGTGCACATTCACTGCTGGCTACACTTGGGCCTGTTTTATCTGCTGCTGACTCAGCTACTGCATAAGCACCAACAGCATGTTGAGCCCTAAGCTGACCCATGGTTGTTACTGCTCAGCAGGTCAACAGCCCCTAGCTACCATTGCGCACACTCACTGCTGGCTACACTTGTGCCTGTTTCATCTGCTGCTGACTCAGCCACTGCATAACCACCAACAGCATGTTGAGCCATAAGCTGAACTCATGGTTGTTACTGCTTAGCAGGTCAACAGGCTCTGGCCACCACTGTGCGCACTCACTATTGGCTGCACTTGTGCCTATTTCATCAGCTGCTGACTCAGCCACTGCATAACCACCAACAGCATGTTGAGCTGTAAGCTGAATTCATGGTTGTTACAGTTCAGCAGGTCAACAGCCCCTAGCCACCATTGCGCGCACTCACTGCTAGCTACACTTGTGCCTGTTTCATCTGCTGCTGACTCAGCCACTGCACAAGCACCAACAGCATGTTGAGCTGTATCCTGAATTCATGGTTGTGATCGCCCAGCAGGTCCACAGCCCTGGACGTGGCATTCACAAATATAAATGCTGAGTGAGTAACATGCCTACAGCACCACACGCTTCACGTTTAGACTTGTCTCAGACAGTATACAATGGCCACACGTACATAGGAGCTATGCTGCAGCGTGTCATCTACTGCTGACTCAGCAACTGCATACCCACCAAGCAGCATGTCAGGTGTTGCTCTGCTGCTGACTGAGCCAATGCGTGAATACCAGCAAGCATGCGACATTGTAAGTTGAACTGGGCATCTTAGTCATGCAGCCTGTGTTGCCTGATGCTAGCCCAGCTTGGGGGAGTCAGCGGGACATGGATGTGCCATCAGCTACACAGAAGTACTGACATCACAAGTTGGCTCTCATATGAGACACTGTTTCAACAGCATAAAACTGCGATTATGTGATTGTCCAGAAAAGTGGGGGGGGAGGTCTGTATGACAAGGCAGTGCTGCAAAGATGCTGCCTCTGAGCTGCTGAATGCAGAGGTCTGTCTAGCCCGCAACTGCAAGTCAGAGCAGAGACCGGCACATCTATCATCAGCAGCTCAGCATTGGCTACTGCTGCAAGTCAGAGCATAGATCAGCATGACTGTCACCAGCAGCCTTTTTTCATGCTGCAAGATATGCAACATTTTTATTATCAGCATAATGCTGGCATGGCTGATGACTGGCATGATGCATTGCCAATCACTGGCATAATCATTGGCCAGCGCACCTTCATCAGCAGCACTGTTCATGGCTGCCAAGGAGTCATCAAACTCCTTCTGGGCAGCAGCCAACTTGGCAATGCTTTCCGCCAGGTAGCCGTCTCTCAAGCTTTGCGCTTCCTGCTCAAGCTGACTGTCTCTGAGGGTGGGGGCTACCCCTGGCAAACCCCCAAGCCCCTGCTTCACCAGGTGGGCTAGGTTGTGCAGGGTGTGCAGCTTCTGCAGCTTATCTGACCTGATCGCCTCCTTGTTACGCTCTCCCAATGCCAAAGCCTGCAGAACACCAGGGACTTGTGAGACTCAACAACCACCGTGTGTAGTTGCTCTGCCAAAGCCTACAGGTCACTAGGCAGGTTGCAAGACAGCGATGACCTGTCCTGGAAAGGCTGCAATGATGCTGTTGGGCCACAGCTTTGCAAGGAAATCAGAGCAGAGGAGGTCTCTGTCCTAAGTTTAACAGACTACAATGCAGACTCATGCAGCAACTTTGCAAGGAAAGCAGAGTACTCTGTGCTAGCTTTGAACTGCGCCTACAGAGTTGCCCTGGATTGTAATAAGCCTTGACCTGCCTCAGCCACATGCCCATGGTGCAGGCTCTCCATCTCATCTCTCTGTATGACGCAAAAGGTGTTGAATCCACGATGCCTCAATACTGTTACAAGCACCCTGTCTCACCTCTCTGTAGGTCTTGATGGCCATGGCTTTCTGAGTTGTCCCATCTTCCAGTAGCATGAGGGCGGCCAAGCCGTTGAGGGCTCCCAGCAGCACCCTCTGGGCATCCTCAGCTTCCAAGCGCGCCTTGCTGACCAGCACATCTAGAATCTCCCCCATGCTCATGGGCGCCTTGGCTGCAGCCAATGACTTGATGCCGCCCGCTCCCACCTGCATACATTCCAGAACATGACCAAACCTCCAAACCCAGCCCTAAGCCCAGCAGGTCTGGCGCAGCCTGAGCGGAGGGAACAGCAAATGTCTCTCTTCAGCAGGCTTCAGCATTCATCACTCAGACAGCTTGGTGACTGCTTCAAAGATCACATAGAAAGATGAAGCTGTAAGTGACTGCTACACAAGAACTGAAGCTGTACATCACCTGTGGATGGCAGCAGGCTTGACGCAGCCTGAGCAGAGGGAACAGCAGTTTCTTCTCTTCAGCAGGGGTCAAACGCCTTTCCCCTGCCAAGCCCTGGGCAGCTTGGGACAGCAGCTGGCTAGAGATGGTGCTGCTGGCCCTCAAGCTGCACTCAGCGTGCTGTCGGCTGTAGAAGTGTCGCTCGATGGCGCTGAACTGGAGACTGGAAGTGTGCTGGTGCTGTGGGGGGAGACCAAGCTCATGGGCTACGTCTGTCTTCGCAGTGCGCCATAGCATGCCACCGAGGGATGGGCTCAGGATTGATAGCAGCCTTGCCCTACCTGCAAGGCGATTTGTTATTGTTAGTGCACAGGTAGACTAGGTCGCATGCATAGCTTTGGTTGGTGGAAGATATTGCAGCACGGCTGTAGTATTCAAGTTCAAGCTCATTTGCAATTTGAAACATTCTCGATGATAGTGACTTTGCACACCAGCATAGAGTATCGAAGTAGACCTGCAGGGCAGCCAGCCTCGTACGGCCGCTGACACACCCGGTTCCACCAGAAGCGGCTGTTCAGCGGAGCAGTTCGAAGGAAGGTGAAGAGGCCGTACAGGTCTTCGAGGCCCCTGCTGAGCGGTGTGCCCGTAATGCACCAGCGGTGGCGGGCCGACAGACGGCCGGCCATTTCGGCAGCCTTGGCGGTGGAGCTCTCGACCATCTGCGCCTCGTCTAGACATACTCGCCACCACCGCAGCCGAGTCAGAGGGGTGGGGATCACCTGCAGCATCAAGGCAAATTCAGTTCACTTTATCAGCGCAGCCACTGCAGCAGATGCACATGGCATGCAACTGCTACTTTGCAATGAAATGCACTCTGTTGACATGGGCTTCCTCCCAGTGAAGTGCAGAATAGAGTGCTGACTTTGTTCTGCAGCATTCAGCGTTCCTGACTTAGGAAGAGCAGAAACCCAATTACAGGAGAAGAGACAGCACAATAACCCAACTGATAATGTCTGCCGCTGCCATGTAACATACTGCAGCCTGCCAACTGTACATGCTGGGAAATCTGCAGATCAGTGCCGCAGCGGTCCATACCAGATTCTTTGGTTTGCATTATCATTCAGTGCTTTTCGCATAGCGCTGATCTGTATAGCCTCCAGGGAAATGCACAGCATTGCGCAGATGAAGGCACAAGGCTCTTCAGAGGTACAATTGAACTGATGCCTGCCTGTTGCGCAGGACATGCACATGCATCAATACTGTTTTCCAGTCACAAAAAAGGCTTTTTCTGCTGCATCACGCTTAGCATGCTCAGCTTGTTGCGTGTGAACAGAAAAGTATACCTCATAGCGCTTGTGTGTCCTGAAGGTTTTGCTTTGCAGCTCCGGATCAGCTTGGTGGTGAACATCCCGCTTCAGCACATCATACGTAGTCAGCACAATGTCAGCAGCTGCCAAGTCGGCTGCTGACACAACACCCTGCCCACTGTGTTTGCCTTTCCTTCTGGACTTGCCCTTTGGGCTGCCTTCTGCCGACTGGAAGTTAGGTACTGCAAAAGGGTCCCCATTCATGCTGGCTGTCTGGTCTACTCCCTCAGTAGACGCTGCAAGATTGGTCTTCTGTTGTCCAAGGTATGTGATGACCTTAAGTGCTCCAGGGTGGGTGTGCTTGGCAATCTCTGACTGCCACTGCTGCAGGATGGACGCAGGGCAGACTATGAGGGTGGCTCCACAGTCTGACAATACCTGCTCAGAAGCTTTGGCTCTTGTACAGCGCCCACACACAAAGTCATCTGCACGAGACACATGTTTTATTGCAAACAGCTCCTATAAACAGTCTCCTTGATGGAACACACTTGCTCTAACAAATAGCTCCCATACACAGCGTGTCCTAAACAGCTGAACTCCAGCATATGAGCTGTTTAAGTGATGCAGCATACATATCAAGCACCTGTCAAGATGAAACGAGTCTGCGACACAAGTGGCACAGCCTTGATCAGTGGCTGAGAACGCAGGTCACACTGCTTGCCTTACAATTTGGAAGGGCCCAAAATACGTTTGCAGCAGCAAATCCAATGGCTCAGCAGAAACAACAGTGGCTGCCGATAATGATGAAACAGGACATGTGCCAGAACCTGTGATAGATCATAACTATTGTTGTCACCAACATGAGTGTTATTAGCACAGCATAGGCTACCATGCACACTGATGGCAGCAGGGCACCTTTGGGCGGTCTTTTGGGGTAGCCCACACAGGCCCCATGCAGCCAGGACAGGCAGTCATCACACTGCAGCCACATCCCGTTATACTGCTCTGCACCCGGGGTGGCCTGAGTCACGCCGCATACACAATTGATCTGCTCTGTTTGCTTGCCCTTGTGCTGCACCTTCTGCCTCTGCACAACATCGCTGCCCGTCTGTACAGCATTTCTGGAACAGCTCAGCCACCACTGAGCCTTGGAGAAGTGGTCATGATGATTGTGATGATGTTGCTCCACAATGCAAATTGCAAGCAAGTAGAAGCTTCAGCACGCAATTGTCAACACATTTGGCAGCATTTCTACTATTGCCCCTTCTGGTGACAGTGGTCTGCAGGAAGATATGAGATAGCCAAGGTGTTATGCAGTACAAATACGCCAGACCAGCCAAACTGGATGAGTCATGCATGCACAGCTGCTAGTTGGCATGCAAGCATTGCTACAACAGCACTTACCTTGTTGCTGCCAGGCTCTGACTTGACTGGCACCACATGGTCTGTGGGCATGAAGGGGTGGGCCAATACACAGGCCAGCAGCTCAACAGTCTTGCCCAACCCCATCTGCAGGGACCATGGCAACAGGCATTTTTGTCTGGCATGCAAGGGGAGCATGGGTAACAAGCTGCCAGTGTGGCACACTGGCAGAGCTGTCAGGCAGTCCAGTTGTTGGACCAGCTGATGAACATATGAAGACACGAGCCAAGCATTGCGTCTGCTGATGCGGGATGCAGCTAGCAAAGCGGGTTGCAGCTAGCAAGGACACAGCACAACAGATAGCAACATAGTCGATAATGTTGTCAGCAACGTGATCAACAGTATGGTCTACAGCGTAGACACTGATGGTCAGTGTTGCAGTCAACCCTGCTCAGAGGTGCAGGTCAAACTGTGCAACTCTGCCAGGCCTGCCCGAGCACAATCTGAACACTAGCCAAATGCCAGGTGCACAAGCAACTGACTGGCTGAATAGACGGCACCAAGAAGGCACAAGGGTTCTCAGCTTGTTGAAAAGGAGCAACACTTGGGCACAATGTCAAGAAAACTTCTGCTAGCTTGCCTCATCAGACAGGATGCCCCCAAGGACAGCAGGCGGGGCGCTGAACCTTTGTGAGGTGATGCGGCCAGTGAAGGGGTTGAAGAAGAAGGTGCGCCCGTCCAGGGCTGTCACTTGGCGCCACAAAGGGTGCAGCGTTGCCTCAACCTCACCCTGCATGTCACGTGTCAGCATATGCATTCTTTGGACCACATAACGTGTACTGGAGGTTCACCTGCACTAATACTGGTCACTTCTGGCATTGCCTGCTTGACACCCCTATGACACTTGGAAGTACTGATATTATTCATTGCATATATACATCATGTGCTACACTTGAGCATTGGACAGTGTGCTGTTCATGATGATGTGCTGGGGCAAATGCATGCAACATCACATAGCCAGGCAGACTTCAGACAAGCCAGTAGTCTATATTTGACCCCCAAGTGTCAACGCATGCAGAGGCCAATGCCAGCAAGTAGGCCGAAGTTTTGGAAGTTGCCGCAACCCACAGTGTTTCAGCAACTGTTTGGGTATGTCTTGATGGGCTTTGACTTTTGAACAAGCAAGAAGCGCACCTGCAGTGCTTCTTCACGTGCAACCATCCATGCAGCAGCACGCTTTTGATATGGTCTCAGTGTGGGCTTCAACCTCGCAGTGTTGGCAGTGAGTTCTGGCTCATTGCCACATGGCTTGACAGCTGCATACAGCTCAGCTGCATCAAACCCTTCTGGTGTCAGGGCATCAGCTGCATCAGAAGCTGCTGCTGTGGCTTCTTGTGGTGACCCAGTATTGGCCGTTTCTGACATGGCAGGCTGTTGCTGCTGCAGCTGAGGTACTAATGATGGGCCATTTGAGGTTGATGGCGCAGCTGAGTTTGTGGGTGTGTGCGCTCGTGCAGCATGCTCTGGTATCAGCCATGCAAACACAGCCTGAAGTTGCTTACACCACTGCCGCTGTGCTTCATCCTCAGCATCTGCAGTGGTCATGGTCATGGTTTGGCACTTTTGCAGGATTGCAGTTGATGCCTATAGAAAGCATGGTACAAAGTTGATGCACAAAGCTTGCCTAGTGGTGCATCTAGTTCAAAGGATGATTGGTGCAGTCCTATGCACACGCTGCTTTGCTTGGACTCATTCTGCTGAGGACTGGGCCATACAGCAAGGACACCTTGCTGCAACAAGCTCAGCAGACTCTCAGCCACCAGGCTTGAGGACGTTTGTATTGCTCCCTGCAAGATTTGGTGATACTTCATTTCCTGCACGAGGCAGTACATGCAGCTGGTTGAGTTGAGTGCATAAGCACAACTCACCATGGGATGGCAGTCGTCATCATGATTTAGAGAAAGAGCCAACTGAGTTTCTGCCCTGTTGCTATCAGCATCGGCAGTGACCCATATCTGGCAGCCAGAATGGTGCTCGCGCAAGTTGCTCGAGTCGGTTTTGTCTATTTGTATGTGTCTGAGCGGAAGCACCTCCAGATCAGGCTCCGATGTGCTGATCGTGAAAGGTAGGGCTTTGAGTGACGTAGCCAGGCGCCCATGGCCAGGCAGGCGGTTTTGCGGAGCTGCATTAGGCGTGAGTGAGCTGTTGACATCAGCTTCAGTGCGATCTTGTCTGCTTTCGGGCGGGCCGAGCAATGGCTGAGGGTGTGCCTGTTTGCGTCGCCCCATGATGCAATATGCAATATGCAACGAGCACCCGCTAAGCAACCGGCGACGCGAACGGGGGAGTCATGTTGACTGCAAGCCACGCCATGACTCAATATTAGTCACTGAGGTCAGGGTGAGTAACTCAAATGCAGCTGCAACAGGACTGTGTAGCAAACTGCTTTCGGCAAGCAAGTAAAAGCGGGTTCCAAATGGGGCTCAGGCTGCTGAACTGCTGGCCAGGCTGCGTTACCCGCTAGATCTGCACATTCGTGCATGCCAGCTTCATCTTCAGCTCGAGCTCGACGTCATGTCTTGAGATGCACCATTTACCTTGTGCAGCATTTTGCAGCATATCAACCGTATTTGTAGCTGATGACCACCGTTCTAATGTAGGTGATTCAAGCATTCAGGTCTCGCAAATGTCTGCCTCCTAATCTGAAGCATCTCATGATGGCGTTACTGCTTCAAAGCACAGTGTGTTGCTGACAAGCTGCAGAGTCGATGTCCCTTGAGGATCTGACATTCAAAGGCTGCTTGTCCTGCAGACACAATTGCAATCTATGCCTGTGCATGTTGATCTGAGTAAAGCTCTTCTTCACGCCCCAGACACTAGAAGGGATGTTGTCCCTATTCCTGCTAGCTCGTGACTCTGCAGTAGCGAATCGACATGCTTTGGCTTGCACGCTGCACAGTGAAATAGACCATTTTGAAAACAACTCCTGCTCAGAGGAAAGTCTCGAACAATGCATGTTCGTAGCGGATGTCCAGAGACTTAGCATAGAATTGGCCTGTTTCCTTGGCGCAAACCTGCATGCCCAGTGAGCGTTGACTTGAACGAGGACCTTGTCGGATGAACCCAGCAAGCAAAGGGCTAGCCCTCATTCCAGAGTTGGCATTGTCGTCTTCCTGTACATCGTCAGCCGTAGCAGCAGCCACTGCCGCTGTCTTGGGCCAGAGCATCTCTCAAGGGTGTAGAAGCTGGGCTGCACAAGCGCTTGCTCGGGAATGGACAGAAAATCCGTACTTCAGTCAGGAAAGGCTGTCCGGCACTCGACTGGAGACGGTGTTTGATCCACCAAATGGCATCAAATACATCAAGGTGGTCAAGGTTTGCAAGCTTCTGCTTTAGAAAGCGCCTGGAGTGACCACATGATGACACTAATTTATTTGCAGGCATATCCTCCATCGCCACAGAATATATGGATTGTGCTGCGGCCCAGGGGTTTGACTTTGGCGTTGTGCAAGAGGTACACGTACTTACAGCCATTTGAAACAGCTTTCATAGGCTTGTGCCAAAGCATGCTACCGCTGCATATGATGCACCAAGACTTGTACGGCTTACCACTTGTGCACCTACTCGCCGTGAGGGTGTGCTGTGATCAAGTCTATCAAGCCCCAGCTTGAGCAACATGGCAACGCATGACACGCCTGCCAGGGGCCCAGACCACATCTTGCACTAACAACAATGTGCAATGCTCCTCATCATGTGTGCTGGACAGCAGAGTTTGCGCACTTTCAAAAGCTCATTCGCACTGCAGTTGTAAAGTCAACCACGCTGCATTCCTTTTGTGATTAAACTCATCATGGCATAGCATCAGGGCAATGCAGGATGGCTTGAACAAGTAACAAGCCATGGTGCACCCTGATGCATGACATCTTCAGTCACACATGCAGCATGCGAGGTGTGCTGCAAGAACACAGCCTGACTGAGAATCTGTGCTGCAGCTTATTCCTGCAAGTCCTTGTTGTGGTGGTTAACAACCTTTCAAGGCTAGATGCAGCAGAAAAAGAAGCGTTTGAAACGGTGAGGCCTCCAGAATGCTTTGAATTTCTGCCTGTCGAAGCATCACACATGTAGCATATTGCTGCTTCTGAAGCACCAGTCCCTGCCTTCACTCACAGAGGCTTGCGTTTCGACGCTCAACAGCATAGACCGTTCTTTTCCGAATGCTTAGCATGCCATGATGTCAACCGCTTTCAGCTATCAGCCACAGTACAGACAGTCTGTATGACCCTACATTGGGTCTCTATTACAGTCTGAATGGGGTCCGGTGGGCCCCATTTTGGGTCTCTAAAAAGACATTGCATGTCAAGTGTAAACTGTAAGCTGCTTTGGCTGCCATGAAACAGGGTCAGGAAGCCCCACGCATTGACATCTTTCCTCAGGAGGATATCAAGCCTTTGGTCAAGCGCTCCTCCATTGTCTTCCTGAGGGATGTTGCCACTCAGAGCATCAGGTAGGCTGCCCAAATACCAACGGTCATTGGTGTTGCTCTCCCAGGGAGGTTCCATGACCTTGCTAGATGCATACAGGAGCAAATTGGCTGCCTAAGCAATTCCAAGCTGCTGTTACTGTTGGAGGCTGCTTTTGTGATGCCTGAGGGCGTGTTGTTTCTTTTCATTCATTCTAGGCTCCTGAGTAGTTTGCCCACATATGCCGTGCATCTGTGCTGTGTACACTGTACTATATCAAAATTCACACAGACACCTGTGACAGCAGTTCTGTGTGTTGCAACACAGACGCTTGTTCCACAGCAGTGTCTGAAGCTTTGAGCACATTGAAAACTCACTTGCGTTGGTACAAAACGACCTTGAGACAGACTTCAATGGAGGGGTGGGACTGCGTCTGTAAACATCTAGCAGGGTCATCACAAGCTCACTAGTAAGCTTGCAGGTTAGTGATGGTGATGATGATGATCTCTGTGTGCTTGATCAATGACGATGGCCATATGTTGTGGTGACTGCCATGCAGGCAGGTGCTTGATGTGCTGGCAGGGCAGAAACTAGATCCAAGACTAGCCTGGAAGCTCAGAAAAGGCAAGCCCTCTCTGCTTCGCCACTTGTTTTGCTCAAAAGCGCAGCCAATGATGTGAAATCTACCAATGTCACGACTGATTGAAGCCTCATGCACAAGCAGGCTGTGCTCAACTGGCTGCCTGCACTGTTTGATACTGCCAGTGTAAGGTCATGTGCAACTTGCATGCTGTACTAACAGGCATTGCATGTGATACCTCAACGACTGATGCAAACAGCTGCTGGGCATGTAAAGCATTGATGCCTGCAGTGCTAGCATGCACTGCATGTACAGCCTCGATCACTGATGCATGTACAGCCTTGATGACTGATGCATGTACAGCCTTGATGACTGATGCATGTACAGCCTTGATGACTGCATGTACAGCCTTGATGACTGATGCATGTACAGCCTTGATGACTGCATGTACAGCCTTGATGACTGATGCATGTACAGCCCTGATGACTGATGCATGTACAGCCTTGATGACTGATGCATGTACAGCCTTGCTGACTGCATGTACAGCCTTGATGACTGATGCATGTACAGCCGTGATGACTGATGCAACTAGCTCTTGTGCAGGCTTCAGGTCTTCTGCCATCCGCAAGCGATATCTGCCATGGTACATCAGACCAGTCAAGGTTGCAAAGACAGTCATGGTCTCAAACATCTTATCCTGTGTAGCAGAGTGGACAGTGACATCCTACATCGATGTTTACAGGTAGGCCTACTGTCACAAATGTTACTATGATGCTGCTCCAGTACCATTAAGATTGTGCAAACCCTTGCCCAGGCAACATCTTTGTGACTAAATGCGCCGCCCTTTGTGGACGCACATCACTTGAGTGTGCGTCACTAAGGTCAGTCAAAGCTTGAACAGGCACATTGCTTGCTGGGTGCATTCATAACGATACTGTCAGGCAATGCGGTCTGGTATGCGTTGTCAGTTGTTGCATTGAGCTGGAATGTGCATAATTGGCTGCAGAATGACCAAGTCAGGATGGCAGAAACAGGGACTGTCAGCCTTCAATAGGCGCCTCCTGTTGCGGTTAGTGGGCAATGCTGTCAAGACAAGTGTGTCTATGGTTGGTGCATCCATTGGTGAGTGCTATTTGCAGTCCAGCTGACAGCAGTGCATACATAAGTTACACACTTGGCAGATGGCTTTGTATCAGGCCTCACCTTCCCTTCATGCCCAATACAGAGGGTTTAGAATAGCACAGGACCAAACTGGTTAGAGACAGTTGATTGCTGCAGTCAGTAAGTACGTAGCTGGGCCTGCTGAGCCTGTCTAGCACATGTTCAGAATGAAATGACAGCAGTCCAGTACCTGTGCCTCCTGCCATTTTGTTGCAGCACGTTTGCCTGGTACAGTTGCCATGCCTGTTGTCAGCAAGCATGCATCTGTCCCACAAGAGAGACTGCTTAGAGCAAGTGGCGTCACAGCCTTTCATCATAAAACTCTGCTGAGCAAAAGGTCCTCAATGCCTCTGCAGCATGTGTGTGTTTGCTTGCGCTGTGCTCATGCATCAAGTCATGGCCGAGCACCTGCTTTCACAAAGTTATGCTTAGGCCAGTCAAAAGCGGATTTGCAGCTGCTTTGTATCCTGCTCAGACACAAGGAAAACGTACTGATGACGCAGAATGCTGCATTGTATGCGACACCTGGTTCAGACATGGCATGCCTTCTCAGTAGAGCCAAGTTCATGCTGCAACATCACAGACATGGTTGCAGGACAGCGCAACGTTGCGCGTGCTGTTTATGGCCACGATGGCATACTGCTCTCCCAAAATGCTTTGCCAGATGCTCTCATGCCCATGTGTGCATCGAGTTGCAAACATCGCCCATTAGCCTCGTGTCATGCAGGTGCTGGAGTAATATCTCTGATGTGGCTTGGCACAGGAACTGCCTTGGGTTACAGTGCTGCACCTTTGGCCATCCCTGTTTTTGTCGTCGGGCCTTTGGCTCATATGCTGCAGGTGCCGGGGCAGTACTTCTTGTATGACTTGGCACTGGTACTGTATTGGGTTTCATTGCTGCAGACTTGGCCATCACTCTGCTTGTCATGGCATGTATCCTCAGCAGAGCTGTGGTGCAGGTGCTCGAGTAATATTCCTGGTGTGTCCTGGTACAGGAACTACCTTGAGTGATGGTGCTGCAGACTTGGCCATTACTCTTTTGGTCATTGGGCCTTTGGCTTGTATGCTGCAGGTGCTGGGATGATATCTCTGATACTGCCTTGACCCACAATGCACCTGAAGGGAAAAATAACATGCTGCTGTTCTGACATCCAATCTTGACCTTACCTGATGCAGGTGCTGGAGTGATATCTCTGGTGTGGCCTGGCACTGGTACTGCATTGGGATACAATGCTGCAGACCTGGCCATTACCCTTTTTGTCATTGGACCTTTGGCAGATCAGTACTTTGGCAGCTACCCACCGCCGTCAGGGCCGCCTCCTGCAGCCCTTGATGCAGGAGCCCTGGCTGGTGACAGCGATACATTGCTGGCAAATGCAGATGAGCAAGCCTTGCGAGGTAATCCTGGCAGCACACACTTGTGTGTGCAGCCCTTGCACTGGGCAAATGAGCAAGGAAAACAGATGGCTGGCTGCAGAATCTGACTAGCAAGCATTGAAATGGCTGTAGTGATGACATATCTTTTTGAGCAGCGCTTTGGTGGAGCAAACGCGCAAGCGTTACAAGCCCCTGGGTCCAGCATGTTCTGCTGCATTTCCTTGTTTGGGCTGCAGAAATGCAGTGACTAGTGCTGTACAGCAAAGAAGGCACGACTGGATGCAGGCATCCTGTATGGCAATGTCAAGCTGCACCACCTGCTAGTTCAACTTGACATCCTTAATCTTTAGCGCTTGGCATGCTGCATGCAGGCTTCATTGAGGAGAGCAGTGATGACAACGAGGGCCTGAATGAAAATGGTGACGCCAACACAAACAATGGCAGTGCCTGAATGAGCTGACCAGGATCAGTCACACAAGAAAAGAATAGAAAAGTCTTCGGCGTCAGGTGTCATCACGGGACCCTCTGTTGCCAGAGGCGGCCTGGGATAGTCACACAACCATATGCATCTGTGACCATGCAGCAAGGACCAATTGTGGCCCCAACCCAGACAAGCAGCTGTCATAAGCACAGCATACTGTTACTGCTGTCTGAACCACTGCAGCATCTGTGACTACGCAGCCAGGACCAAGTATGGCCTCACACCACACTGGCAGCTATCATAAGTACAGCATACTGTTACCGCTGTCTGAACCACTGCAATTGCACCAGCTGGTCCAACTGCTTCCTGAGACAGCAACTTCCCTAGATTCCTTGACCAGCTCAGGGTAATGCTCAATCAATGATCATGTTGAGCTTGAGACTCAAAGGTCACTGGGGCATGAGAGTATCTGCAATACCTCTCACACGTAAGATGATGCATATGCCGCATATATAGTGTAGGCATTAAGTTGTCGCTGCTGATGCTACGCTGTAAACAGGTCTGACACCGCAGATCAGTTTGTGAATTCCTGTGAGGCCTAGGGCCTGCTGTAAGCATGTAGAGGTCTTGTCAGACCTTGCGAGCGAGGCATCTCTTGTCCTTGCAATGAGCTGGAGCTGAAGTAAAATCTGTACTATGAACTTCACAGATGAATTCACATGGTTCTGAAAAGTGCCGTTAGGTCCTGTAGTCCATGCGTTTGGCCCTAGCACGCTGCATCATCAGCACACCTTCTGTTGGTGCTTGTGTGCTGCCAGACAAAGATGCCTACTATCATTGTCAGATGACGCCTTCACTTGATTGACCGTTCCAATGGCTGTACTTCTTCAGCAGATTGATCGGCCTCAAAAGCTAGCTGACTGCATGACAGACATGACTTGGCAAGGGTCTGGCACGCTGCTGCTTTACCAATGCACAACGGTTGACATGGAAGCTGAATGACGGGTGCTTAGTGAACGAGTGGGCTTGATTGTATGAACTTGCGGCTTCTGCGAGCTGCTCTACTACAATGTCATTGGTCGGACAGTGTCATCATATGACAAAACATTATGCAATATAAATAATTCGGATTGTTCTTTAGACTTCGAGCTCCCCTGACCGAGTTTGACGATATAAAGCGCAGCGCAAGCGATGCCGCCAGCATAGCTCGAGGCCTCCTGAAAGTCGACGTCGGCAATCCTTCAAGATGCTGCAGCGCACCGGCAAAATCCTGATTCTGCTAGCCGCACTTGTGAGCAATAGTTCGATAATCGTTTCGGCCGAAACCTGCCACACATATGTCAACAATTTGAGTTCCAAGTCAGTGCATGCAACCACAAGTTACTTGGCCTCAAGCTCTGGCTTTGTGAACCGCATCATCGCTCCTGAGACCCAACGTGAGTTCGGACAGTTGCTTCGGCATGGTTGTCAATAGCGTCAGTTGTATATCGTTAACGAGCGTAGCACCTGACCTGCAATGCCGGTTCCGTGCGACCTATGCTGCGCAGTCCAACCCAATCTTCGCATGGTCAGCTGCTTGACGTGTCTGCAGAGGGAGACGAATATTCTTGCGCTCTGCTGGACACGCATCTAGAGATCTGGACCGACGGCGCGGGCGATTACGATCATACAAATGGGTTTTTCTCAGCGGACACAAGTTTCGTATGCATCGACAATGACGACACCGGCGGGATTGATGTGTTCATATCCCAATATGGCCAGACTAGTGTTCCAGCTAAGCTGTGGTTGTCTATGCCGCCTCTTCCGCCACCAGTAGGTAGACAACCCCTGAGCAGCCTTGCAATGATACTGCCTTACATGCATCTGCTCTGCAAGACACTCCGAGCAAAGCATGGACGTTGGCACGGTGCCCTCTGCAAAAACGCAGTGCAGTTCAAATTTCAAACTCTCTTAAAAAGTCTCAGGCCAAGCTTGCCTTGTGTCAGACTGTTGGAAGCTGCAGTGCACATTGAAGTGCTGCTCTGCAGCTGAGCTCAACTCTCAAATTCTTATTGAAACTTGCTTTAATGTCAGACTGCTGAAAGCTGCAATACACAGGGAAGTGCTGCTCTGCAGATGAGGACTATGGGATATTTGTGCTCCCTGACTCCGACAATGACAACATTCAGCTGGTCACAGATCCCTCCATCACCTCAAACTACCCATCTATGAGCAATGAGGCATCGTGCACGGACAACTGCCTGTTCAAGCGTAGTAAAGATGATGTTTCGGGCATAGCAACCACCTCTGACCTGTACAGAGATTTCTTAAACACAGTCGCCATGTGGACTTTGGATAGCGCTGACAGAGCAACTGGTTCCACAATTGTGAGCTTGCACTCGAGTTGCTGTATGCCTGTGCTTCGAGCCTGTGTAATCTTGCGCAGCAATGCATGCACAATGTGTCCTTGACATGCATATGATGCTGAGCTGAAATGTATGCCAGCCAGCGCTCACTGTCTGTTTTGTCTGATGTTGCACGGTAGGACCCAAAAGCAGACCTCAGCCCTGCTACAGCAAGACTCAGTGCTGCTTCTTGGCAGGAACACGCTATATCTTTGCCACTAGTAATGAGCTAGCAGTCAAGCCCATCACTTGCAAGTCTGCAAACTACTTTGTGCTGTTGGCGCTTTTCACTTCTTTGTGCTCAACGGATGATGTCCATGCAGAACATTCTCAGGAACTCAGACACTCGGACAAGGGTCCAGCTGCGCATTGACAGACAAGCTACCAACATACAGGTCGTACAGAATGGACAAACCTACAACTACAACTTGTACGCAGGTAAGTTTCACACAGTGTCATCATTGCAGTGACTGATGTTGCATAGTACTTGTACATTGCATATTGGTGCTGATGTGTGGCGCATTTCTCATGTCACACTGCATCTTGGTGATCTGTACCCTTGAATACTTGCTAATTGCTAATTGCACATTGCGCTCTGAGTATGATGCACAGAGATTCAAACGGTTGACGCAATCTAACAAGCAAAAGAGCATGGTTCCACCTGGTCCCCTGTTGAGCCCATGGTGTCTAAACCTTGGCTTGAACTGCAGTACTAGTGCAAGTCAACTCTGGCACATTGCCAACCCCCTTTCTCAACACATTTGCCCC
Organism: Trebouxia sp. TZW2008; assembly: GCA_002118135.1. Taxonomy (NCBI): domain Eukaryota; kingdom Viridiplantae; phylum Chlorophyta; class Trebouxiophyceae; order Trebouxiales; family Trebouxiaceae; genus Trebouxia; species Trebouxia sp. TZW2008. The sequence goes on from BDIU01000214.1 coordinate 137,407, forward strand.
TGTACGACTCTGTGCTTGACCCGCAGTGCAAGTCTCGCTCTGACACGTTCCTGGCCCCCTTCCTCCCCCACCCTACGTACACGCACTACCCCCTGTCTGAATTCTTGCTGGAACTGCAGTGCAAGTCAACTCTTGATACATTCTCAATCCCCCTTTGCAACACATCTGCGCCTGTGTGACTCTGTGCTTGACCTGCACTGCAAGTCGGCTCTGACAAGCTCCTGCTGCCCCCCTCCCCTTTTCTCTCTGCCCCCCCGCCCCTGCTCCCCCCACCCTGCCTACAAACACTGCCCCTTGTCTTAATTTGCTTGAACTGCAGTGCAATTTGGCTCTGACAAACTGCAATACTCCATCCTCACATACATTGGCCCCTGTGTTCTGCTTGAACTGCAGTCCAAGTCAGGTCTGAGACACTCCCTCCCCGACCCCCCACCCACCCGTCCCCTCACGCACCATTGGCTCCTGTCTAGATTTTTCGCTTGACCTGCAGTGCAAGTTGGCAGTGACACACTGGCCTCGGTTCGCATTTCCACACACATTGCCCCTGTGTCTCAGACTATGCTTGAATTGCAGTGCAAGTCGGCTGTAACACACCAACCTCAGTGCGCATCCCCACAAACAGTGGCCCCTTGTCTGAAGCTTTGCTTGAACTGCAGTGCAAGTTGGCGGTGACACACTGGCCTCAGTGCGCATTCCCACACACATTGGCCCTTTGCCTCAAATTTTGCCTGAACTGCAGTACAAGTCGGCGGTGACACACTGGCCTCAGTGCGTGTTCCCACGGGCTACAACCTTGGAGCTCGCCGCATTCGCAACGCATTCATTGAGAGTCAGCGCCGAGAGGCCACTATGACCATTCTTGCTCCCACTGCTGCTCCATTCCAGGACCAGCCCTCTTCTGTGACACTGGCCGATAACATCAGGTCCTTGCTGTGGCTACTGGCAGGTCCATTGGATGCCAAAATACAGCTGTAGAACTAGTCTGTTGCGTTTCATTCTGAAGGACAAGAGGAAAAGTCTAAACCCCCTTTGAAGTCTAAACATCATGATGGGGACTTCGGTCAGTAGAGGCAGCCTGAGATTTCGAAGGTATTGACCTGAGCATGCTGTCAACAATTCCAGTGATGGCCACAAGGTTCTGAATCTACATGGTACTGAAGAGCTTTTTGCTGGCTGAGGATACGTCACAACTAATCAGAGGTGGCACAAGTCCCCAAGTGTCTGAGTGAGTTTAAACTTTGCAGTGTGATAATATTGCATCTAGATTGCAGCACTGAGTGTTGTGAAGTTACTTGAAGCTTGGCTTCACAGATTGGCTGACGCATGTGCAATAATTTCCTCAATTGGATACTTGCAAGTAAACATTGGATGAAGTGACCTATAGCAGCAGGGGCAGAATTCTTAGGCATAAGCATGACTGGTGTTGAGTTTGAAGTTCCTGACTTCATGATGCACCGCATTGCCAGAAGCGCTGATAGCACCAGATTGTAATATGCGTACAAGATTGAAATGGAAACCCATTTGTTTGCAGCAAAGCATGAAGTTCTCAACACTGTATGCATTACAGCCTGAAGCTACCCAATGTGTAGCTACAACAGCAACTTCAGTGCCAACACTGCGTCAGACGGTGTAGGCCTTACATTGCTGTTATGCCTCAGCTGACCTGCAGGCCATCTGCTGCTTATAAGCAATCATTATGTTGCAGCGCAATTCAAGCAAGGGATACGTGTCGTCAGAGAGTCCTTGTCCATTTGCAGACATAAAAAGCAAGATAGTTGTAGATGCTCTGCTGCCAAGTAACTATCAATGCGTTGCACAGACCAATGCTGTATACCGTAGACTATAGCTTTGGGTCCAGCAAAGTATCTGCCTTGAAGCGCCATTCAAGCAGTGCCTTTAGGAGATTGCTCGCCACACACACTGCTAGGAGGCCTGTCGAAACATGATACAGCTAACAACTTGGCAAGTTGGCAAGTCAATCTCGTCGTGGCGCAGCACTGTTGTGAAGCCTATTGCGCGATGCCATAATGCATGCAAGCTGCTGAAGGCCTCAAAACAGGGCGTACGTCTAAGACAATACACACTGGGTGGCTGAGTGTCCTGAAGCTAGCTGAGCTGACCGGTGAACAAAGTCTGCTGATTGGTAGAAGTGCTGCACACAGTCTGCAATACTTCTGCAGCTGTGGTCACAGGCCACCGCAGCCGCATTAGTCATTTCATCCAAACACACTTGACCTCTGATCCGGAAGGTCTGCGAACCTTTGCTGCGACAATCGAGCTCGTTGACGTGCGTCCGTTCATGCTGATCAAGTGCAGTATCAACCGCTTTTGTGTTCTGTCAATCGCATTTGGCATTCCGAGACTGCTTGCGACAACAGTCTTCACGCTTGGCAGTCGTCGAAATAACTTCCTCTGATAACTGTGTGGCCGAGCATGGCGTCGAGCGCTTTGCTTGCGCACAGCAGCTGTGTCGCTGTGTGGAACCAACGTGTAGCGGCGCCAGGCATCTGCAAGCAGTCTTGCCTCAGAAAGCAGGTCCGCTCTGAGTTGATCAGCTGCATTGAGACCTAGGCACTTGCTTGACCTAGGCCTTTTTGGCATCAGCTGACCAGTCTTTCCTTGAATGGTGCCAAAGTAGCGCGTTTTTTCAGCTGCAAATATGCGCAGGGCTGTTCGAAGCTTGCTTCTAGCCAAAAGGCCTTCAGCAGGCCAAGCAGAAAACTACATCTAAACTGTCAGGCAACAGCTGCTGCAGAAGTGGACGTTGTTCATGAAGCTAGAAGCAATGGTCAGTGGCTCACATCAAAGACTGAACTTTGCATGCTTGCATTGTGCAACCTGCGAAACTGTGACCGTGTTGAACACACGCAGTGTGCAATGACAGCAGCTATAGAAGTGCAGTCTGCGGGACTGTAATCTTGAGATCACAGGCAGTCTATTCTGCTGCAGGTACTCAGTTGCAATCAGAGACGGCTGAGGTCAACATTGCTTGATCTGGCTTAAGCATTGGTGTTCTGTTGTTGTAGTGAGCAACTCTATTTGGGATTACAGGCAGTGTAACTGGCTGCAAGTACACAGTTGCAAATGGAGACAATTGATGACAAAAGTTTCTTGACCCGGCTCAAGCATTGGTATCCTGTTGGTGTAGTGAGGGGCTGCATCACTGTCAGCAAAGGCTGTGTACGTTGCTGCAGGCGCACAGTCGCAAACAGAGACAGCTGAAGACAAAACTTCCTTCACCTGGCTCAAGCATTGGTACCCTGTTGCTGTCGTGAAAGACCTTGACGCCTCAAGACCCACGCCAGTGAAAGTCTTTGGCAAGAGCCTGGTGCTCTGGCAAGACGCAGAAAAGCAGTGGAGATGCTTTGCTGATACCTGTCCACACCGGTGAGAATGCTGTACAATCAAGCGTCTTGGATTGAATTCAGGTTGTAGATGCGTGACACCAACCTTGGATATGGTTGCCAAGCAGACTTTGCACCTCAGCGGCTAGGTATGCACAGATGTGGTCAACTGCAACCATGCAAGTTTGTCAGCAACCAGGCAGCATCTGAGCAGCAATTTGTGTTTGGACAGCACAGGCAGGCTCGGATGTGCCACATGCTTTTGCGTCACAATAGAAGCACTTCTGATGCCCAACGCAAGCAAGAGGCTTGCTGGTCTGCTCACGACTGCCCTGATGTGGTCATGCTAGCTGGGCACCTCTGTCTGAGGGAAGGGTTGGTGGCAGGGCAGGCCTCCAGTGTGCATCCATCCATCCAGTAAAGACACGCCTTGCTGATTCGCTCACAGCCGCCCTGTTGCTGTCATGCAATCTGGCGCCCCTATCTGAGGGGCTGAACGACGGCAATGGAAGCCTTCAGCGTGCCTCCATTGATGCATGCATGCATCCATCAACAAAACGCCTTGCTGATCTGCTCACAGTCGCCCTGTGGCTGTCATGCAGTCTGGCACCTCTGTCTGAGGGGAGGATTGATGGGAATGGTAGCCTTCAATGTGCGTACCATGGCTGGAGCTTCGCATCTGACGGTGCTTGCAGCCATGTCTCACAGACACACAACTTACATCACCACGACAGGGCTGCAGGCAATCCTCGAGCCTGTGCCACCACATATCCAACCCAGGTCAGCCACTGAACATCATTTTCAAACCTGTGCTCAACATGACATGAATTCAGGATTGGCCTTCTGAATTGACAAGCCACTGGGCATTTGTTCATGTTATGCTGAACTTGCCTTCAACCCAAGGTCGGCGTTCTGAAGTTACAAGTCACTGGACATTCTTGTCTACGTTGTGCTTAATTCAACAATACTGGACTAGCCTCCTGATGTTACAGGCCACTGGACAAAGTTTGTTGACTGTATATTTAGCTTCATATCCACTGAGAATCAGCTAATGTCACAGTCCTTGTCAGCATGGTGTCCCTTGATGCATGAAGTTGCATTCCTGTACTGCATTTTGCATCATCTTGAGAATCTGAGAGCAGCAGATGCAGTTGATGAGTCAGATTTGCAGTCAAGTAGACAGTGTGTCTGGCATTGCCTCTGGCAAGCAGGTATGAACAGACATAAGTGACAAGACAGCTTACGTATGGGCTAGCATCTAAAGCTGGCGACTAAGTGGCCTTCAACAGACTTTTCTTCAAGCGAAGCCTTAAAATAGATACAATACATTAAAACCTTACAAGCCTTACATTTAGATGGGCCTGCTGAGCCTGCCTAGCCCATGTTCACAGTGAACAAATGAATGGATGAATGAAGCCTTACATGCGACAGCTACTGTACATGCATGCATGCAGGATATTGCAGGGCAGTGCCCTCACAGTCATGAGCTTTGCAGTTGATGTGCTTATTGACCAGGGCTTGCCTGTAAAGATTTAGTGCATTGATATGGACATCGACAAGAGCCCATTTGCAGAGCTTGCGCGCATGTGACAAAGACGCTGTCACGAGCCCATTGTCTGATATCCAGTGCATTTGTGCACTTGATATCAATGCACATAGGGAGGCCATCCACAGAGCTTGGGTGTGTGTGCAGGTGCACCAAGAGCTGCTGTTGGTGAGGGCTGAGGCAGGGATGCATGCAGACCTGGATTGCGCTTATTATGGACACTGACAACAGCCTGTTAATAAGGATTTAGGACATTTGATACGGACATTGACAGCAAAGCTTTCATGCAGGTGCATCAAGAGCTGCTATGGGTATGGCCTGAGCCAGGTGCTGATGCACATTTGGAGGCCATGTCCCAACCAGCCCCGCTCATCCCCATGCTCAGTGAGAACAAGGCCATCCATGTGGCTCCCTGGTCAGTCTGCCTTTCCTACCTGAGTCATGACTGTGACTGACACATGACAGTCAATGTAAATGTGGCTACTGTTTGACAGATATACACTTGCATGCCAAAGCAGCACAAGGCCTTTGATCTGGCTCCAGGGTCAGTCTAACTTTTCTACCTGACAGATGACTGTGACTGACGTTCACCATGGCTGTGACTACTGTTCAACAGATATACACTCATGGAAACCCATCCATTTGGCTCCTTGGTCAGTCTGACTTTACTACCTGAAGAATGTTTGTGACAACTCACAGTCACAATCCACAGTCACAACCCTGGCATGCTAGAGCAGCTCAGCTCTGCCCTTTTTGCGTGACCATGTCACACAGCATTGGTGTTGTCAACTTGTCAGCACCTGCAGTGAGCAATCAGGCTCTAATCCTTCAGTGGCCAGTGTGACTAGCAATGAACAGCTGTGATCTTTGCATGCCAGAGCAGCATAGTTGTGCCCTTTGCTTCGCCATGTGATGTGGGGTTTGTGCATCCGGCTGACCAGCCCCTAGGGTGAGCAGCGCTAGGCTGTAGGTCTGCTCCTGCAAGTGCTAGTGACCTGAGAGACTGATACAAGCTGCATGCTTTACAGCTTGTATCAGCCCATTTCAGCTGCCTCAGCAAGCATGCTGCCCAGCTTCAGCATGGTTGCTGTGGCAAGATTTGCATTTGTTGATTAGCCTGTCAATGAGCTGCTACTGTGAGACTCATCACAGCCAATTTGCGGTCAGCAAAGCGGCGTCATGTTTGCTGCAGCATGGCTGCAGTCCTCAATCTGACTTGCTCTGAGCAGACTCTGTGCAACAGTGCAATCGTTTCATAGACCCAAAAGACGCTGTTTGACACTCGTCTAAGCCCCTTTTGTTGCAAACAGGTTCATGCGTGATCTGCCATATGGGCATGATGTGCTGTTCGAGAACCTGTTGGACCCTGCCCATGTGCCGTGGGCCCATCACGGCGTGCAAGGTGACCGCTTCAAGGCTCCCATTGGAGATATGGGCAAGCCACAAGCCCTAGAGCACTCTCAGGGGTTCTCCATCCCATGGACACAAGATATCAACAAGACCAACCCTGACGGCAGTGCAATGCAGACCCTCAGTGAATCACTGGATGTGGATCTTACGTTTCAAGCCCCAAACCTCGTACAGTAAGTTCTTCTGCTTAGTCTGCTGATACAGCCACACATTGCAGATCTGTCTCAACATGACTCTCTCTAGACTCTCAAGCTTTCACAAAGCTGTCTTGGTCTTCACACCAGCATTGCAGCTACCCAATGTTGCTAGCTTTGCATGTCGCTCTCTTGTGCACATGGTCAACTTTTGCTTGGAAACAGGGTTGATTCGGCCTTTTTCAGACGCGATGCATGCTCAGAGTGTCTGTGGTCTCTGTTTTGTCCTCATTCAATGCGCACACTAAGTTGAAATCCAATATGCTTCAGGTCTGATGCTCTGTTGTTGAAGATGATGCTATGCGTTACAGTTGCAAATCTTCAGGTTCGCTAGGCCTCCAAATTGTAATCTGCAGCATTCACAACCACGCCTGGACCATGTCTGACGTTGTCACATCTGAATTGATGCCTCACACATGGCAACTGGAAACTAGCAAATGTCTGATGCTGAGACTTCACACATGATGCCATGCGTTGCAGTTACAAGTACCAAGGTTCGCTAGGCCTCCAGATTGTAACCTATAGCACCCCAACCACGCCTGGCAACGCTCGCCTCTTCTTCACCATCCTTGCAGACAAGAAGACAGCTCCTCTGAAGTTGACCACCATTTTCCGTATCAAGAACGCCCTCCCATGGCTCTTCTTTGTTGACCACTATGAGCGCAACCTGGTTCTAGATGGAGACAACTGCTTCCTGCATATGCAGGTTTGACATTGGCTTGCTTGAACACGCCAGAACACATGTCGTGTCAAATCATGTGCATTGTGTTAGTTGTATCAGGCAGGCAGAGAGGCAGGCAGACAGCATGACTGACCGACTGACTGTCTGACTGACTGACTGACTGACTGAGTCTTGCAGCATGTGATGTCATTGCCGTAGTGTGCATATTTGAGCCACTTTCATGCGGAGACTCTCTGCCATAATTACGCAGACAGGCAGAGAGAGCCACCGCAGGAAAGCGTCTCTGACATGATCATTGCAACACTGACATGGCATGCTGCAATGCTTGTGCATCAGCTCCATGCGTCTCTGTCTGCATCTGGACTGTCATGCAAGCAAGCATAAAACATCAAGCTCAGACCCTACTGGCATGCTCATGACGCCAGCGCTCCTGTCTAGCCTGTATCAAGCCTTGCAAAGGCAAATTTTGCAACATGTCTGGAATGAAGGAATTGCAGCTGTCGCCATTACCCAAGCAGCAGCACAAATTGCGCATTGCCAGACGACTGTTGACCTTAAACCCTGCCTGTGATCAACCAGACACTGCGCAGTACTCATTGACTGTCGGTCTCACAATATGCCTATGGTTTGCTGGGACTGCACGCGCCACACAGAAGAGCGCAACAGCAGCTATTGCATGCACCCTGCTGCATTGCCCATGCAAAGCTGGTCACACTGCACATTTGGAATGCCAGGGTTGTATCCGTCACCCACAGGCGTGCAACTGTAAGTACTGCATGATAGCTGTCCAATTGGTGACTCAAGTGGGCTCAAGTGGGCCACTCAACTGATGTGGTTTGCTGGGACTGCAAGCGCCACACAGAAATACGCAACAGCAGCCACTATCCACACCCAATGCATCACACCCTACAAGGCTGGTCACCCTGCACGTTTGGAATGAAAAGGTTGCAGCTGCCACCCTGAGGCGTACAACAGTGGACTAGGCATACTGCCTGTCTAAATGGTGGTTCGTCATGAAACAGTGTTCCATTGTTGTTGTGTGCTAGAATTTGCAAACGTCAAACCGAGGAGCAACAGCAGCTACTACTTGCCAACAAGCATGGACCAACAGCAGACACTGCGCATTACCAATTGACTGTTGACCTCAACTATGCCTGATGTTTGCTAGGACTGCAAGCGACACACAGAGGAGCGCAACAGCAGCTACTACATGCCAACAAGCATGGATGCAGCTGTGGCAGCCTTCAGAACTTGGATGAGCCAGACAGCTGGGCCCCTGCCTTTTGCTGTGCCAGACACAACTGAGACTTGGACCAGAAACGCCAGCAGGCACGAGCTACTGAACAGATACACCCAGCACACCCAGCACTGCAAAAACTGCTCCAAGGTGAGTAGAGTCATCACTGTACCTGCCATGTCTATCATGCCTCCGCTGTGCTGTGGTAAATTGCGTGATGCATGTCACTCAGGGGTTGCCGCATGTCTGCATTGGGCAATGCTAGTGGCTGCTGTCTTAGCTCAGCTGCAGAACATGTTGCATCATCTCAAGGATACAAGATGTATCCTTGAGATGATTCGACGTGTTCTCCAGTTGTACCCAGAGTGCAGCCAGTGACTCTTCTCAAGGCAGACATGATGATGAAGTATGCAGCAGCCCACGAGACAGTTTAGTTTGCGCAACTGTGCTACTGAGTTGATTCCGTTTTGTTCATGCATTATGTAAGCGATCACAGCTGTGTGCGTATGTGCGCCCGCTCTCTTACAGTTTCTGTGCCAAGTCTCGCCTGGCAGTCCCAAGCCTGTTGTGTTGTGTCTGCAGGCGCTGCAGGTTTTCACATGGCTGCAAAGAGCTGCTTTGGGCTTGTTGGCCTTTGCTGCTGTAACCTATGCAGCTTCTGAAGGCGAAAGCCGTGCTGTAGCGCTGAGCAGCCTTATATCTGTTGCCCTGTCTGGCTTTGCAGCGTGGCGAATCCAGATCGAGCGTCGCAAGTTTCTGTTCATGGACTATGTACATGCTGAGAGATGAGCCAGTCTGTCCGTGTTAGCTTTTGTCAAGTCCCTGAGATTTTTTGTTGAGGGGAGACCCTTACTTGCATGCAAGTTTGATGCCCAGATCCTTGCTCATCGGTAGTATAGTTGCATGGCATTCCTGCAGGGTTGGCGTACCTTCTGAGAGCGCTCCGGCTTTGAGGTTACTTGAGCTTAGTTATGTTCTTCGAATGCTGTTATTGCTGATTTTCGATTTGTACAGTACTGAAGATGAACGTTTAGCAGAATGCACCCTGTGAGATAGGGGTTTGTTTTAGCACAAGATTCTGATTGCTCAAGCATGTACCGACTGGCTTGCTCAGCCAGGGAAGTGTCTTCACAGGGAAGTGCAGAAGCTGAGTCATTTGAGGACTGATTTGGTGCTGCTGTTCTGGCTAGCTAGCCAGAATGTCCCAGACTGGTCAGTCATGATTTGATAATGAGCTGATGTTTCAATTGTCACTTGATCTTGTTAGCAGGAAGCTGATGTTGTTTAGTTTAGATTGTAGAAAGCAGCAGCTGCTGCTGCAGCTTTAAGTGTAGCTATAGCTCACGGCCTGCAATGCGTGAATTTGACCTTTGAAATTTTGGAGAAGTGTGCATGCAGAATGTGATTCAAGGCCAGCCTGCCAGGCTGTAAACATCCTGCTTGCTGATGCGGCATACATGACTCACAGCATAGCATTGCAGCTTCATGCAGGCTCACCTTAAGGTTCGAAAGCTCTGGAAGACTTACTGCAGTAAATGCTTCCAGAAGATCACTTTTCAGACAGCCAACACATGTGTTGCCATAGTTGCTTCGAAAGAAGCAACATGTTGCTGGTCTGTATGCATGACATATCTGCATCACAGGTGAGGCAGGGTGTGCAGCCTTCTTCTTCTGCTTGTTATGAAACGTTGCATTCAAAACATGCGGCGACACTTGACGTCTACACGGCTTGGAAATTTGAGGTGATTTCGGGCTCGAGGAAATTCGTCGGTGTTAAGCAGGAGGAGCAGCTGTGTTGGGCGAGCCGTTTACCAAGTCAGCAAGGGCTTGCCTGGGAAAGATGCAGAAGTCAGCAGACATACCGGCCACTCTCCAACAGGCACGCAAGCTGAAACCAGGACACGTTCAGCGTATGAAGCCTCGCCACAACTCTACATGCTGACTGCATTGTGAGCGCAGGCAGTGCTGCAACATTCAGCAAGCATACCTGAAGGCACTGTTCGTATCAGAGGCTGGGACTTCAATAATGGAGTGGACCTCACAGGCATCATGAACTCAATGCTGCACACAGGCTGCCAGGCTTCAGCACTTGGACAAGCGTGCAATGAAGTCAACCGCATGGTATACAACTTTCCATGCTGCTTCCTAGTGCGCTGTATTCGACAGACACATAGACTTCATGCTGTAAACAAGCAGATGCATGGAGGGAATGCTGTCTTTTGCTATTCAGATCTCTTGGCGGCTCAGTCAAGACCTGCAAAGCAGGCCTCCTGATGCCCATGAGCAAAGTCAGGATCAGCAAAGCGAAAACGCAACTAATCAGCCAACAATTCTTCCTCCAGCAGAAGACGTACAGTGCAAAATCTTCCTGGGATACACATCAAATCTAGTTTCGGCTGGGGTAAGGGAGCACATACGCTACCTTGTCCAACAAAAGTTGGTCGATGTGCTTTGTACTACAGCTGGGGGCATTGAAGAAGACTTCATCAAGGTGTGTTGTTCAATTACTTCAACCTCAATTGAGCATGTGTTCAGATCTTATTTCTTACATTGCACAGGCGACACTGTCACAAGCACATCAAGGCAGGTTGCTGCCGTTGGGCTTGGTTTGCAAGGTCAATGCAGTTTATGAGACAGTCCGGGTGGTTGTATGTGCTTTTGTTGGCATATGCTTTGCATCAATGTAAGCGGAATACAGCACTTTGATCATTAAATGCACGCATGCATGCAGCATTTGGAAGCATCTGCTGTCTTGAATGAAGTATGAATGCTCGAAATGGCTGTGAAGCAATGTCTGCGCATCAGCTGCAACTGCTGACAAACGTCTTTCAACAGGAGCCATGTTGGCATGCCTTAGGCTTGAGAGGTTCATTTTCTGCTGGCAGGCTAGCATCAACAATCATCACCGTTATTCTTGTGCTTGCTAGTGAGATCTTCAGCCTGCTGGCTGCATACATTAGCAAAGATGTAAATCCAAGCAATTCTTCCCACATGATATTGGAAGTAACTACTATCACTAGGCCAGCAGTCCTGCATGCTTTTCTGAAATCTTCCAGTGGGGCTGCAGTGCATGGCACCCACCTATGCAGGGGACTTCCACCTTCGTGGCCAAGACCTCAGGGCTCAAGGTTTGAACCGTGTTGGCAACATGCTGGTACCAAATAGCAACTACTGTGCTTTTGAAGACTGGATCATGCCAATATTGGATGCCATGCTACATGAACAGCAGCAAGGCATGCACTGGACACCATCCAAGGTCTGTCCTATGCTGGATTGCTTGAGGCTGACTCAATCCCCAATCGTGTGCCATTCAAAGTCTGCCTGTTTTGTGTTGCAATGTTTGGGACTGTTCAATCATCAATTGTGCACCACCTGCGTCGTGGTGCACAAGCGGCCTCCCCAATGGCTTGCTGAATCATGGATAATGAGAAATCTGCTTGGTGGTGCATATAGACGCCTCTCCTATGCTGCATTGCTTCAGGCTGGCTCAAGCATCGATCAGGCGCAATCTGCTTTGTGGGAGTCTCTCCCATACGACATTGCTTCAGGCTGATTTGAGCGTCACTCATGTACAATCTGCGTAGTGATCCGCAAGAAAGCCTTTCTTGTGCTGCATTGCTTAGGCTGGCTCAAGCAACGATCGTGCGCAATCTGCATGTTGCTGCTCAAGAAAGCCTTTCTTATGCTGCATTGCTACAGGCTGGCTCAAGCATCAATCAAATTCAACACTTTCACATGCTGCTTTGCTTCAGCCTGGCTCAATCATCAGCCATGCACAGCCTGCATGAGCATGCACAGTTGAGCAGGTTGTGATGAGATTGTACCGGTGTCTCCTGCTGTGTGCCTGCAGTCATCAATCTCAAAATCAATGCATTGCTTTCCAATCTGAACACTGTCTGAATTTGTTTTGTTTGACAGTCTTGCATGCTGTTTCCCAGTATCATCACAGTGTTGTGTGATGAGCAGCAGCAGGTCCAAAGCTGTGCAAGCCTGCTCTGGAATGCTGTCTTGATTGATGCAGCTGCTGATCGCCTTTTGTTGCTGCTGCTGCAGATGATACATCGGTTGGGCAAAGAAATCAATCATCCAGACTCTATCTACTACTGGGCTTACAAGCACAATATTCCAGTCTACTGCCCAGCATTGACAGATGGCTCGCTTGGGGACATGCTGTATTTCCACACTTTCAAGAACCCTGGGCTAGTGCTAGACATTATTGCTGACATAAGAGCTATGAATGATGAAGCTATGAAGGCGCCGCCTCGCAAGACTGGAGTCATCATCCTTGGTGGTGGTACGTGAGAAGGGCTTTTATCCATTGTTTGCACAAGTTGTGCAATGTTTGGTGCACCTTACATGGTTTCAGAATCAGCTTGTGCACAGCACCGTTGATGGTTTCAATGCCCTTGAGTGAATCACATCGATGTTCTCACATGTTTGAGCATAACGTGTGATCTAATGGCGCCAGCATGCTCAGCAGTTCACAGTCAGCAGTGCATCTCAGTGACCTGTACTATCAACGCTAGCGTACTGCATGCTGTGAGTGATGATCTGCCAAGATGCTCACATTATGCTAATCTGCCTTGACTCAGCAAATGGGTGTTTTTCTGCAGGGCTACCAAAGCACCACATATGTAATGCTAATCTAATGAAGAATGGCGCTGACTTTGCTGTCTATATCAGCACAGCACAAGAGTATGATGGCAGTGACTCTGGTGCTCGCCCTGATGAGGCTGTATCCTGGGGAAAGATCAGGGCTGATGCAAAGCCTGTCAAAGTATTTGGAGATGCCAGCATTCTGTTTCCACTCATCATCTCCCAGACTTTTGCTAAGATACATGAATCTAGCCCAGTAGAGGCAAAATAAGTTACTCACATCACATGTACAACAGCTAGCTGTCTGTGACTATGCAGTTGCACGGTGAATGTAGAACTGGTTCGATGAATGCAGAAGGTAACTGTAAGCACCTTTCGGGTTAACAAACCTTTTGCGGCTTCATCACCATGATGTTTTACTCGTTCAATCGACTAGCCCTTGTAAGCAGTATCAAGCTGCTGCAAATTGTGAGCAATCAGCCCCAGCATTCTCTTGACATTTCAGCAACATGTTGGGGCAAACCTCGGACCAGGTGCATGTAGTTGGCTGCCTACAAAGCACTCTTGATGTGTGTCACAGCAAAGCTTTGGCAAAATGCAAAGGGGCGTGAGTGCAATAGAGCAAGCTTGAAGACGTTGTTGTAGACGCTTTACAAAAGGTCCATCACAAAGAAAAGCCCCATCACAAAGAGAAGCCTTGAAAACTGTATATAGGCTGTTGATTATCTGCAGCATCAGGGCAGAGATGTCACACACAGCTCACGCGCTTGCAAACTGGTCACTCAGTACTGCTGCCACTCATCCTCACACAATATCCAAGATGCAAGAGTCAACATCTCTGCAATCACACGCTCCCAAAAGAGAGAGAACAGAAAATACCAACCAGCGCAACATAAATACAATCCACCACAACTTTGTGAAGGGGTAAGGACACACAAAGGTACAGCAAAGCAACAAAATGTAGCAGAATCAGAAAAGAGTAGGAGCAGGCCAAGCTCATGAACTGCTTGACATCTCTCCAAGGAGGGAACAAGTTCAAACAGTCCCACTATAGTCCCACTAGCAAAAGTTCTAGTACTAAGGTCAGCAAAATCTTCAGAAGCAAGTACAGAGTGACGCCCTCATCTCAACATCATCGTCAGATTCAACACAACTGGTGGGTACTGATGTTTGTGTACACAGACTGCAAACATGAGTCATCTGGAGCATCCGCCTCCATGAAAGCATCAGCTGCTTGCATGAGGGGGTCCACCAAATCTAGGTCAGCCCAGAACTCCTCCTCATCCAGCCCTGCATGATATTTTCAACATTGTCAGACAACAGGCAAATTGAATCGTGCTGTGCTCAGTTACCGTCGACAATTAAGACAGCCACATGCTCACGCAACAAAGCTGCACTCAGCAATACAGCAGCAACTAGACTACACACAAGGGCCAAGAATCGCACGCATCTACTGTGCAATGTGAAATGGTCCCTGACCTGACGGTGCAGCAGATTGCAGACCTGATAAGCAGTACATGCAGCAAATGACACTGGGCCTCATGATCAACAGCCCACAACATGCAGCAACGAGGGGCCATGCAGCAACAGGGCAATACAACCAGGCAGTACACTCACCAACAGGCGAGTCCAGGTCAGCACCAGGTGTACAAAGGCTCTCTGGAAGCTGCGCTACTGGCTGGACTGACAGTGTAGACACGGCACTGGGAATGGACTGGAAACTAGTGTTGGGCGATGCCAAAGGGGTTGCAGGGGCCATTGCTGCATTCAGCCCTGAGGCAAATGCAGCGTCCACTGGTGAAGGAGACACAGGTGGTAGAAAAGGCTGGGCTGGATTCAGAGACTGGCAGAAGCCAATAGCGCTGGGTACAGTGTCAGATGTTTTGATAACTTCAGCCAGAAAGGTGCCGTCCAACTGAGAACATGGCTGCTGGTCCAAAACGGAGTTCTGTTCACGACGCGAGGCGGAAAAACGTGAAGGAAAATTGGTGGCTGCTGCAGCACGCTGCCATGGCCAAGCACCGACTGCAGCTGTGGCGTTTGAGCTTTGCCTGCTGGGCAAAGGACTGTAAGTGCTGGACTGCTGTGGGTTCAGCAGCTTCTGAAGCTGCTGCTGCTGCAGAGCAACTGCAGCGCTTGACTGTGCATTGCCTGGTAGGCCTTGTGGCAAACCTTGTAACCGGCTGCCAGAGGCTGGCTGGCTGGCTATCTGCTGCAGCATGTCCATCACAGCAGCCCTGCAACCATGTGCAGGCAAACGTCAGCTGCCTGACTTCTGCAGACTGCGCATTCAGAAACGGGTGAGGAGAGTCTTTGAGCTGCGTTTGGGGTACGCTGCAGCTGTTGGGCAGGATTGAACTACTCTACAATGTGCAGGGAAGGTGCACTGCAGCAATACTGCAGTGAAGGTTGATGAAAACATGAAGGAACAGGTGTATTGACCTACCTAGGCTGAACGGGGATCCCTTGCACTGGAGCGCTGAGGTGCTGCTCCTGCTTTACAGGTGAATTGCCTCCACTGCTGTTGCAGCACTGAAGGAGTTCCTGCAGTCAAAGGCAACCTCGTCAGCAAAACCCACTTGAACACTTTGTTTGAACAACCTGAATATCAAAGTGAAAGCCACAAACAGACAAAATCAGGACAAACAAAACAACTTTGCAGCAGGGCGATAGACATCCACATGACCAGGAGTCTTTAGGAGTCTTGACAAGCCTTACCTGTGCGCATGAGATGATAGACTGAGTGGGTGGGCTGGTGAAGGATGTGCTTCTGGATGAGAAGCTGCCAAACCTCTGTTGCGGACAGCTCAGTGGCTGACAGTCAGCAAACTCATGACAGCCTGACCCTGCACCCATAAGCTGAGTGAGCCACAAGTCAAGGGCTTATGCAGCTAAAGATACACCTTGCTGCGTTCTATGCAACAGTGCCCTGTGCATCGCGACAGCAACAGCAAAGCGCCTTCTGAGCATCAATCACGGTGTCTGAGGCCAGGGCTGACAATTGTTATAGGCCTGGAAAACCAGGAAAATGTAAACCCGCCAAGAGGCATCTGACATACCTTCAGCACAGTGCGCCGCAGACGTGACAGGTGGATGGTAGTCCACAGTGGACATGCTGCTGCTGCTGCCTGCCTGCCTGTGTGATGCACTGAGTTCCTGATCACTGTCAGCACTGCCATCCTGTCCCTCTGATGTCTGCTTGTCACTCCAGCGAGCTTTGCGCCTTGCTGGAGGTACAACTGCACCAAGACCTTTCTTCTCCAGCCGGATGAAGTGCTTCTGCGCATGGCTGCGAACCTGAAGGTAGTACAGAATTGATGAGCATGGAGTCATAGGCTGTCACCTATTAAAATTGCTCATGCCCTGATTGTGGGTGTAGAGATATATTTGCAGACTGTCTGACTACGCTATGCCTGCTCAGGGACTAAAGACTCCAATGCTATTGCTCTGCTGGCTGACACTGCTGTTGAATTTATCAGCACCTTGTGCAACCTTGCTGCAGCACTGTTCTGAAGCCTGACATGGGCATGGGCTCTGTGTTGACTGCTATGCTTGTGAGACTGACACGCAAGCTTGCAGTGAACTGCAGCTGAACCAAGATCAGCAAGTATATGTACTGCTCTGTACCTGAGAAACGCTTCTGGTTCCGACGAAAGAGACGATCTCTTTCCAGTTGCGGCCGAACCTGTAGGGAAATGACGCGGTGATGACGAGGCGTTTGAGATCGCAAGCGACATCGCTTTGGTGCAGCTGATCACACACCTGTCTATCGCCTCCAAGAACTTTTCGTGCTCATCTTCGCTCCATCTCTCACGGGGCTTAGTGATTTTGTATGGCTTACGGGACTTGCCAGAACCGGCAGATCGCATCACAAAGCTGATTTTGCAGTGACAGAAGCAGCGGCGAGGCCTCGACACGCGCTAGAAACTACACTTCCACAAAGGTCACTGACTGCAGGGCAGGACTGCTGAAGTACGATCTAGACTGCGGCTTCCGTTACTGCTCGCTACAAGTGTACATATAAAGATCCGACTACTCAGATGTTCAGCACGCCATGATTGAAACGGTGTCGAAGACAGTCGACACAGCGGAGTTCAGACGCCGCGGAGTTCAGACGCCGATGGCAACAACACACGGAGGCGAGCTGACCCAGCACGGCGCATACGGAGCTGCGCTGACCCAGCACGCCGTCCAATCTGAACTTGCAGTCGTAATTTGCAGCTTCTTCTTTAGGCAAGCAACTAGTGGCCTACAGCTCTCATGCCTGCTCATGCGGGAGCAGGCTGGAACATGGCAATGAAGGATCGAACGCATGTTCGCCTTTCAGGAAATTGACTCTGCTCAAACACCTGACTATCATAGTATAGAGTGTGACCTCGCTTTCTGCATGCAGCATGTGCTCTCCACATGATGAGTGGACAATGCGATAGACTCTTTCACGAAAGTGTAGACATGTGCTGCATGCATAATCGTACATGTCGTGCAAGGACTGTGTGTCTTGTATGACTTCAAGAGCCCCCAAAGGAGTTCAGGCAGAGTCTCGCTTTAGAATTCACAGCATCCCCACAAGCACCATTTGCACGCTTACAGATGATGTCAATACCACGTTTCTCTAGCACACAGTCAACAACTGAGTCAAACGTACAGATATTGTCATAGTGTCACACAATTTGTTGCTCACCATGAAGGCTTTTGCGGGTCTGCTGTCGGCCGCTTTTGGAACAGCATGCCCAGGCTATCTCTACTCACATCACAATGTTTAGCGTGCACTTTTGTTTGATTTTCCTTTTGCAGGGAACAGTGCTTCCACAAACCGTTCACCATCAAATGGCTGCAAATCAGCCACTGTTTCCCCAACTCCCACAAATTTGATTGGCAGCCCTAGCTCATCCACTACACTCACAACTGCGCCGCCTCGTGCGGTACCATCCAGTTTTGTCAGAATTACGCCTGTCAGCTTGACAGTCTCGTTGAACTGTCGTGCCTGATTGAGCATGTTGAGACCTGCACAACATATTGCAAATGAGTGGTGCTGATTTCCCAATCAATTGAAAATGCTGCAACTACAGTTTCAGTACCCTGGGCCCTGAGCGTTAGTCACAATTTTTGGGAACAGACTTGTTTGCAGACAGCTTCAGATCCGTTTGACTCATTTACTGAGGCATACAACTGTTTTGGAATTGCATTATAGGACATGATGCAACAGGCTTGTTGGCAGCGCAAATAGGACTGCAGCTGAGTGGATTTGATTTCTGATCCAACAGAAATGCTTCAACTGCACTTTCAGCACCCTTGACAACTACACCAAATGCTAGCCATGATGTCAGAGGTGCAGAGTTGATGGCAGGGCGTACCTGTTGTACCATCCAAGACAAGCAGTGTCTCATGAGGCGCCTTTGCAAGCCGCTTGCTAAGAGCCCTTCTGCATTTGGCTAGCTCCTCCATCAGGCCAAAGTTTGTGTGCAACCGCCCACTTGTGTCACAGATGACCACCTCGTATCCTTCCTTTATTGCCTGCACATACCAGAAATTTGGCTGTTTCCCCTGCTAATGCTGTGAGCATGGGGATCCATATGCGGGCATCACGTGTGCAAGGTCTTTGAGCCCAACTAGTATGTGCTGGTTATCACTGGTCATTACATCATCAGTCAACTGTGTACAAGGACCTTTCCGCCCTTCATGTCCAATATGATTGGTTTAGGTAAGCGCATGGCCGCACTGGTTGGAGGCGTTTGATTGCTTCTACACGTACCTAGTTGGGCCTGCTGAGCCTGCCTAGCCCACGTTCCTGATGAAATGAATTATGCACTAGCAATCAATCAATCATTGTTTAACTGTCTTAGGAACCCAGCAGGGGGTCATGAAGACAACGTCAGGAACAAGCACAGTTGAGCCAAAAAGGCTTTGAAGAAAAATTTGTCAGTTTGGGGCAATGTTGTGTTCATCTTGAAAGAAAAACAAAACCCCACCTTTGCCTTCCCTCATGGTAATTGACAAACTAAATTATATCATGTGTGCAAGCTGGTATGGCAAGGCATGTGAAGAGGGCGAAACAACAGCTGCATGCACGGCAGCTAGCCAGAGCTGCAATTTATGAGCACAACAGTGCTTTGGCACAGCACGACATCCTCAACAGCAAGCTGTGTCAATGAACTTGCAATCTGCGGCAGGGCCTTGCTTGTATGCAAGTTTTGTGCTTACCCTGTCCACTGACTGATAGAGGACATTGTTTGGCCGTGCATTCTCTCCGTCAATCTTGTGTACATCTACCCCGCTGCGGTCTGCCCAAAGCTGCAGCTGCTCAGCAGCTGCTGCACGAAATGTGTCTCCAGCAGCCAGCAACACCTGCATGCAGCTGTTTTGCTGACTTGATAGATTGTCAATTGCATGCAGCTGTTCCGTCGACTTGCTGGGTTGTGAACTACATGCAACTGTTGGGTACTTGATAGGTTGTCGATTGTATGCAGCTATTGTAGTGACGGGATATTTTGTGACGAATGCACCTTTCAGACATGCACCCAGCTGAGCACACAACAAAGCACCTGAGCAACAATGTAACACCTGCATGCAGCTACTTTGTTGACTTGATCAATCGTGACCAAGGCATTGCAAGGACACTGTCCTCAGCTGAACACACAGCACAGCATGTGAGCAACACATCGGGCATTGATGAGCCGGCGTCAACATGCACACATGCTCCGACTGCGTGCAACGATGCTCATGCTACATTGCTGACACAGACATCAAATGCAGGTGCCAGTCCTTGTCTGCAGAAGGATTGCAGATGCAAGCCTTGTAGCAATACCTGACACCTTGACATTTTCTGAACTGAACTGACTTGTGTGCAGAGCACGTGCAAGCATCATAGCAATGACAGAAACATTGACGCTCTCTAAGGACTTATGTGCAACGCAGGTGCAAGCATGATAGCAGTGACAGACACTTTGACTCTTGCTGAGTCAAAGTCATGTGCAAAGCGAGTGCAAGCATACTGGCAGTGACATGCACCTTGACATTCTCTGAGTCGAATTTGTGTGCTAGCTTGCCAATTGTGGTCGTTTTGCCTCCTCCATTGACTCCAACAATCAAAATCACACCAGGCGGCTCATCACCAAGATTGAGATCTGAGCTGCCACCTCTCGCTTGCAACAGCTGCAAGATAGACTGCTTCAATGCGTCGCGTATCTGCTCCCCACTTTTGATCTTTCCTTGCTTAACTTGGTTGCGGATCTGGTCCACGACCTTCAGGGCTGTTTTTGGACCAAAGTCAGCTGACTGCAGCTTTGCACTGCTTGAGTGAGTGCAGATTCATGTGCGCGTCAGACTGTGCCTATGAGATAGAGAGCAGCAATGCCTGCTGGGCGAGCTGATTGGAGCTGCAATCCAGGCATACTTACTATCAAAGCTTCTTCTAGTTCTTCTAAGGTGTCGTCAGCATCTTCCAGTGACCAATACGCGAACAGCTCTTCCACAACCTGCATAACCATCTAGGTCAGGGTTTATGACAAGTCACTGTATAAAGCAAGCAGCATGACTGCAAGTGTGAAAAAAGCTGGAATATGCATCAAGTCAAGAAACACTTACACCAAGGCGCTCTCGTGTTTTTGAGGTCCCACTAAAGATCCTGTCAAGATCGCCCTGTGCTTTTTCCTTGAGCACTCGGCCAAGCTTCTGTATGAGACCTGGGCTTGTAGCACACACCTGCATCGCACGGGCCACCATTGCAAAGCGTATAGCCTAGCCAGTGCAGATCTGTATGTCCAAGTTTACCTGTTTTTGCAGCCTGTGACGGTGCAAATGCTGTGATCGCAATCTGTGTTGAGGAGGCAGGGAGCGGCTGAAACAGCTCAAGTTTGTGCTGGGAATGGGGACGGAATGAGTGCCAACCCCGCTAGCACAAGGCATGTCGTGCTCGCAATGCACAGCAGAGGGTGACGGTACTATGCTACGTTCCCATGCTGCGGCACGGTCGCAACGCCGAGGCAATTCAGGCTAATGAAATCAACTGAAAGCGGCACTTGCTGCGCGAGGTTGCCGACGCTCTGCAATGCCAAGCTCTCTGCTCTGCTAAAGAAGATAGAACGGCACTACGATATCGACAAGCCTAGAAGTCTAAAGCGCTGTTGTCCATGCCAGGTGGCCCATGGGCTTGATATGAATCTACTCAGTTTGCAGATTGGACTCCAACGATTGTTACACTGAGAAGATCTGACTGCCGCTCCTGTTGACAGGATAGAGTCTTTGTCTTGCAAAGTTGCCAACGTTTGGTATGATCTGCTGACAACAGTCCTCACAGCATAACCAGAAAGAAAAGTCTAGGCGACGCAACTGGCCATGGGCGTCATGCATTATGTATGCAGGCGTGGATAGCAGATCCACACGTTTTAGTACTCATCAAATTCATTGATCAAGCACAAACATTAGTACTGACTGAATCTGCAGTAGCGAGCAAAATTTTGGCTCACAAAGCACAGCTTGCCACATTGTGCTTCAGCTGTATACAGCCAAAGCTCATGTAGGCAGCGCCAGCTGAGCTTATGGCTACAGCTAACTGCAGCTTGACCTACTGCAACAAAAAGCCTTGTGTGACCTATGGGCTGGACACGCGCAAGCTGCAGGTATTGCGTACATCTGCCAAGGCTCTACTCATATCTGCAAGAAAAGCACAGGACGTCTGCATGTGTCCGCTCTTGACAAGGCAGCTTGTGTAAGCTGCTAGCTCTTGCTGTTCCACAGCTTGGGAGCAGCATATACATACCGCTGTGATACGTAGTGAGCTCTGATGCTGTCTCTATCGAAGGCTCCA
This sequence comes from Trebouxia sp. TZW2008, assembly GCA_002118135.1. Classification (NCBI taxonomy): domain Eukaryota; kingdom Viridiplantae; phylum Chlorophyta; class Trebouxiophyceae; order Trebouxiales; family Trebouxiaceae; genus Trebouxia; species Trebouxia sp. TZW2008. The sequence continues at coordinate 159,222 of BDIU01000214.1, forward strand.
GCCATTTTGACCTGCATGCCCCAACAAAAGCACGATGAGCAGCTCAAACACTACCTGAGCCCATTGTTATGTGCTTGTGTGTACCAAACAGCAAGATCTTGCGTATAGCTGAAGCTCACCAGCTGGCTGGATTTCCTTTGAACTTTAAGATCCAGTCAATGCTGGACAGGCTGTCTTGCAACGCGTCTGGCTGCAAGCCTGCCTGCTGGAGCAAGGTTATCAGAGCTGCCTGTCCCTGGGTCTCAACAACAAGTGCATTCTCTTGGCAAGGCTGCTGCAGCCTTCTGATGATGGCAGCCTGCAAGTGGGTGAGAAAAGATAGGCTGTGCCAGGTAAAACGCTGAGAGGTCACATCATAGCATTTGTTTTGCTAGTATTCAATGCACCTTTTGCTGCATGACGCGCATCAGGTCATCAGAGGCCTTAGTCAGCAGAAGTGCCTGCAGACAACGATCAAGGCGCTCAAGATTGCAAGCTAAGCAGCGTTTTCAGCAGTGATCACAAGGCACTGATCACCCAGCTACTGTCCCGAAATGGGTCACCTTGGCGTCCATTTTGGCTCCACCTGCGACGCATGAAACATGCTCTTCTGCTGCAGCCTGCTCTGCTGATGCCTGCCGTACACGCTTGTGTTATAAGCCAGAAAGTCAACTGCACGCTACTGTGAATGCTTGCGAATACCTGCTGACACGCCTGCCTCTCTGTGCTGTCTGCGTACGTCACAACCGCTGCCGCAAACCGTTGCACGTCGTTGGTGTCTTGAACGGCCTCCCGACCCAGGCCCAGCGCTTCACTGGTGTTGAGTACAAGCAACAAGCCCTTGGCAGTCTGGCTCGCCGCTGGGAGGGTGGAGAAGCCGGCATTCCAAGGATTGCTGTCGACGTGAAGCATAATGGTGGCACAGGACGTAAGGTGTGGTGGTCTGACTTAGACCGCCTGACAACGCCCTGCGCTCAAGGTACCAGCACTGCCTTGCCATGCTATTTGCTTCATGAGTCATACGCACAGTCCATTGAGAGGTTGCAACTTTGTCATCAAGGCACACCAGACGCCTGCCTCATAAAAGATTATGTTCGTTGGCAGCAAAGCGATTTACCAGCACTAGCTGATATGAAACAAACCATGTGTTCTAGATCTGATCCGCCATGCTTCCTGCTGCAGACTGTGCCGTTTGCAACGGTCGTTTGTGGACAGCTGTTTGCAGCATATGTGCTGTACAGCACAGAAGTGACACCAATTAATATTGGCTGCAGCAGTACTCGTTGAAACATCTCTGACCTTCTTGCCACATATGTGCATACATGTAACAATGGTCACCATCATCATTACACTCTCTAACACACCTGTGGTATGCAGTATGCATACACATGCATGCAGGCCATTGTATGCCAAGTAGCTCTTATACTCCAGTACAATCCAACTGGGAAAAATGTCATACACAGACACTCGGGTATACAGTACCCAAGCGCCAGAAATAGCAGTTGACTGGCGCAGCAATTGCTAAGACAGAAAACATGCTGCACTATCGTCAAGTTCGCTTCCGCCGTTTTGGCTTGACAGGAACTTCTTGCTCAGGAAGGGTTTGCTCTGACCTTGCATCCGGATCTTTATGCTTGGGGTCTGTCTGCTTGCCAGATTGTCTGGGTTTGTTGCTTCTGATGAAGACAAAGTCACATTCAGAGGATTGTTGTTGGTCATAGCTCCATTCATCATGCAGGCCTGTGACATCAAAACAGACCCGCCTCCATTGAGGCCGCAACTGTTGCACAAATGCATCTGCTATCAGCTTAACAGTCCAACAATGCGCACCTGTAAATGCCTGAAGCTGCTGAGGCTCGCACACTTGCTTCTGGACGATGAAGCGGACCATGCCACCTCTGTTGCACAAATCCATCTCAGTTGCAAGTGATTGCATGACTGTCCAAGGCAGTGCCTCTAGCACAACTTGCCATAATGCCAGGTCAATACCAAGTTACCAAGTTGCTGCGAAGCAAAAGCTCACCTTGCAGCCTTAGCGTGCACAGCAGGCCCAGGAAAGCACATGGTGTAGACAGGACAGTCTAGCTTGGCAGTGTTTACTGCTTTGAAGTACTCCTGTTCAGGACACATGTAATCAGCAGTACCAGCAGGCTTTCATCTTTCACATTGTCCAGCTGGTACAGCCTGGTACACTTGCCTGTGAAGCACAATTGATGATGAATTGCGAGTCCTTTGGAGCCTCTCTGACTTGCCTGAACTGTGTCTCAGCAAGTGGGCCAACAGGATTTAGGAAATAGTCCACCCAATGAAGAGACTTGAGGATGCAGGGCATACTTGTTCTTTTACTTGCCTGTTGAGGGATTCAGTCAGCGTGTCACCCCAGAAGGCGTACAAACTGCTGCCCTTGCTTGTTGTCAGCTTGTTGCTCATTTCCAGTCTGTAAGGCTTGATGAGGTCAAGAGGTTTCAGAAGGCCATACAGAGCATCTATGACGCGTATATGCTGCTGAGCAAACTTCAGCTGATTCTCAGTCAGTGAAGCTGCGTCTAATGCCTTGTAGGCAGGCCCATCAAATGCAAATGCTGCAGCCTTCTTGTCTGCTTCGGTCCAGGACTTGTATCGTGTGTGGTTCAAGCTGCGTTGTTGTCAGGACTTTAGCCGAATCAGCTTGTGTGCATTTTGCTTTCCTGCTCTGTTCAGGCACAACCTTGCCTGGCAAGCGTGGCACTGACGCCAAGAACCTTTTGAAGTGATGCCTGGGTGCAGGCCTGCAGGACGTTCAGCAGCTCTTCTGTTTGACTGCTATAATCTGGCAGGCTGGTGTTGTAGCTAGTTCCTGACGCTGTTTCATTGATAGTCTTTGCTGGACTCAATAATACCAACATGCTTCAGCAAGCACGCTATCGAAAAGATACCGATTCCAGTGACCTCATTCACGCACAGACACGAACTTGGACATGCAGCTGGGCTCAGTGTAGATGTACTTATCAATTTTGTCGAGCAGTTTCATCAGCAGGAAGGTCGATACATGTATCAAGTGTTCGGGGATTCTGGAACATTTGCTACCAGATTCAGCACGACTGTGCAACAGGAATTGGCACATTTGACATCGCCTGCTCAGTGTTGCCGCAAGGTCTGGCTTACGGCACCTGCGCACATGCCTGTCGTCTCTGGCACGATGACAGCAATGCGATAATGCGCTCCCCCTTGCACCGTCATGGAGGAAGTTTGCGAAAGGTGTGCAGGGGTTGTTGGCAGTGAAGGCGCCTGTCTGGACTGTGGCTTTCAGGGAGAGGACAGAGAGTTTGTCTGGAATCCAACCTTTGCCGAGGATGGCCAGATCTGCGGGCAGGCTGTGGGTGAAAATGGCAACAACATAGGTAAAAAGCAGTGGAGCAAGCTCACCTTGCCTGAGCTCTCTCACGTCATCAGACCTTGAGCGTATCTTCATGTCCCTTGTGCTGACCTGCAGGCAACAATGGCAAGAATGCAAGTTACAAAGGCCTTGCCAAGCAGGCAACAGAAGACAACTACAACGTCAGTATACCAATTCAATTACTGCATCTTGCTTTGATGATTCAGAAGAGCATCTGCACAGTCACATGCATCGTCAAATGTATGTACCTGACTGCAGGCAAGAGCAGAAGGAACATTCAAGCATATATGCACACAGCTGGACATCCCGAAGGACGTTAGGGAGGATGGCAAGGCCTATATGAACGAAGTTCGTCCAGACTTGTCTGGCCCAGGAAGGATGTCACACAACAAGCTTGCTTCAGCTTGCCTATATGTGGCTATCAGGAACCACAAACTTGCAATATCACTGGAAGAGCTGTCCAAAAAAGCGCTTTTGACACGACCTGAGCTTGGGGCAGCGTACAATAAGGTGCTTGGCATATTGCATACAATGCAGCCAGAAGAGGCATTGATATTTCCAACAGAGTATCTCAACTTCATAAGGCGGCATGCCTCAATGTTGGAGCCCCTAACAAAAAGCAAGAAGCAGGTAATTTTGTTATTCTGGTGTGATTGGGGTTGAGACTCCATCCTGACTTGCAAATGGAACTGCTCTACTGACACACAGCTGTGATTATGCAGGGAGCAGTTGAGTCCACTTTTATGGAGCTGATGCATTGGGTGGAGTACTCAGACAGAGTCCAGCATGCAGCGTCAACTCCTGTGCTGGCTGCAGCTGTTTTCACAATTGCACTTCAGGCTCATCAGGTGTGTGTGCAATCTGTGTCCATGCATATTTGTTGCCCTGCTGCTGAGCTGCCTCCTTGCGATGACAGTGACTCCCTTCTTGTAACAACTGCTTTGGTCACCAAGAACAATGTCCCTACACCCAATTGTCCCAATTGTCCCTACTGAAAGGTGCCATTGCATTAAAAATGCAGTGGTTGATTCCCAATTGCAATGTCCTTACATTGAGAATGTCCTCAAGTGTCCTGACAAGAAGTCACTGTTGTAGGCGCACTGCTGAGGCTATTGTTGCGCACAGGTCAAGGTAAAGAGGGCAGTCATCCTGGCAGTCTTTGAACTCAGCAGCCAAGCTTCTGTTCCCAGAAGGATTGCAGAGATCAAAGCAATGCTGACAGACACTGCTCGCTTGCTCCCTTGGCTGTCCAAGGTTGATCCCAAGCACATCGTGCAGCATGTGAGCACCATAGTGAAGGTACCCATGCAGACAAAGCAGTTCAGTCCTAGTCCTTCCCCAGTGGTCGCTCAGAACAGCAGACAAACCACACAGAGCAGCAAACCGTCAAGAAAGCGGCGCTTGGCAGCTTGCCAAAATGACGCTGAAGTTGGCTCTGGCGTCTCAAGTGATTTGAGCACAGCATCTCACATGTCAAAGCGCAGCAAAACAGCTACTAGGGCAGCGGATGATGAGTGTTCTGACGAAGCTGTCGGTAGCTCGAGTCATCCTGGTGCGTTGAGTCAGATGCACAAGCGCAGCAAGATAGCTACTGAGGCTGTCGATGATGAGTCTTTTTATGATGCTGACAACGGCTCAAGTGACCCAAGCCCACCATCTCGATTGCACAAGCGCAGCAAAACAGCTACTGAGGCAACTGAGGATGAGTCATTTGATGACGCCATTGCTGATGATGAGCTGGAGCAGTACATCCACCGCACTGATGAGGTGGCTCGCCTGTTGCTGTGGGAAGCGCATCAGGAAGCAATGTACAGCTGCAAGTAATGCATGTCAAGAAATAGCAGCCCTCTCAGAGTACAGAAGTGCTGCCTTCTATGATGCAAGTGCCGAGCTTTTGCGTGTACCATCTCCTCTCCCTAGATTCATGTCCATCACTGCTGTAGATAGCTTCTTGAGTGCACCATGATATGCATCTGCAGGCACAAAGCCAAGTATCTGCAAAGGCTTGCATTATCTTGCAACCCCACCCTTTATGTAGATAGGCATTCAGTTTGTTATGTAGATAGGCAAGTTTTGTATACTCTTGTACCTCTATGTGTGTTGCCCCGAGGCATGCGACCGAGCTAGTAGCCGCGCAAAATGCTTGAGTAATGAGTGTTTATCTACAGGTTGTGTTGTTCTAGATTGTATCATGCTTCCTGACCCTCTGCATGGACCTGACTCAAAAAGAATTGTTGCAGCCTTCAACGTCTGGTTTTCAGCTGCTGATTAGATGTAACCACAAGTAAGCTTTCATTGATTTTCAGGGCAGTCCTGCCCTTCTTGTTCATACTTGCTCTGCAGATATTTTTGAATTCAACCTCACCAACAATCAAACGCTTGTCGCCTGCTGCGACTGGTGAGCCTGAGTGACTGTGCTTTGCACGGAGTTGGGTTTGAATGGTGCATGCAAGAAGCATGCTGAAGCAGGTGCCTACGGCTGGGCATGTCAAATCGTACTTTGGCACAGGACTTACACATTTGAATAAGAAGCACTGACATTACAGTACAACACACTGACCTATAGCACCAATCCAGAATATCTGCATCCCTATGATACAATATGAACTGCGCTGTCTTCATACGAAGCACAAAGGCGCGGAAGATTCAGCTGATGACCCAAATCAAGAGGCCAATTCTGCACAGATGCAAAGGAGCAGGACTGTTCAGCTGGGAAACCAAGATATGCATAATGTGAGAATGGCCCAAAGCTTATGCAGCCATTTCTGCCTCCAAGGCCTCCAATTCCAGCTCCTCTGGTGACTTTTGCTTTGGCCTGGCAGCAGGGCGAGCAGCTTGGGCAGGGACGGCAGGCAGTCTGTCTGCAGCGGCTGCAGCAGGCTGGGCCCTTGCAGGCACACGGGTAGCTGGCACAGGGGCAGGCTCCAGCAACTGGCTGTCCAGGTCCTCTGCCTCCAACTCCTGCAGCATTCTTGCAGCTGACAAATGCAAGCACTTGTGCACGTGAGGTGATGTTGCTGATGCTTGCCAGATGCTGCTGTTGATGCTGCTTGGTGTCAAGCGTGACGCTTACAGCTCACAGATGCAATTGTGTGAGGAGCTGCTGCTGATGCTTGTCAGATGCTGTCGTTGAGGCAACTTGACGTCATGCGTTGAGCTGGAAATTTCAGAGTTCAAGAGTGTGTAGCAGCAGCAGCAGCACAGATACAGTCTGATCTGTTCTGCATGAGTAAGGCACTGAAGACAAACACCACATGGCAGGAAGGCGTGAACAGCGCATGCAACAATGCAGCATGGACAATTTGCTTGACTGTACCGCAAGCTCTGCAGCCAGCTCATCCTCATCCAGATCTGCTGCAGTGCCAATGGGCTGTGACAGAACATCATTCATTTGTTGCATCTGATCCTGAGCCTCGCTGATCTCATCCATGGTCTTGTCCACATCATCAATGTTTAGCTCCTGCAAGCACATTGCCAGCAACTCAGACAAATACCTTGTTGCACGCTTGCAGCTTGCGTTGTATGCCACAGTTTTGTGCCTGTCTGAGCACAGGTGACGCAACAGACAGAGCATCCCAAAGCAGTAAATCGACAAGTACATTTCAAGTGTATTGTGCAGAGATTTGATTGAACTGAGGCTGAACTTGGATGAGTACATACTAGCGTTAGACAGGTTTGATAAAGGCAGCCCACTGCTTCTGTATGCGCACAAGACTGCAAAACCTCACTAGCAAGCATGTAGATGATGAGTAATGATGATGCCAGATCCAGCAAGTACAGCATCAGATTGTTTTCATTTCTTGCCTGCATGGTCGCCTTGTTGGCTCTAACACCCTGCTGTAGGGCCAGGACTGTCTCTGCAGTAGTCCGCTGGTTCTCAAGCATCATCTGCTGCTCATTGACACGAGAAATGCTGTTGTCAATCTGCTCAATCTGCTTCTCATATGCCTTCTTGCGCTTGAGTGACATAAGCGCAGCTGCATCAGACACACTTTGGGTCAGGAGCCAAGCCAGCTTGATGTTGGTTTGCATGCTAGATGGAATGCACTTGTGAAAACACATGCAAACATTCAGCATGATATGGCTTCATGTTTTCTGCCCACAGCATCCATCTGCTCTCCGCCCCAGCGTGGTGCGACTGCAGCAGTCAAATTGCTGCAGCAAGCTGCTTGACTGTTGTTTACAACAAGGAACGACAGCATCAATGCGTAGTATCACTCACCCCTTTGGTTCTTAGCTCGCTGGTACTCCTTTGTCTTCTCTAACGCCTCGTTGACCTTTTTCTCTAGCAGATTGCGGCGCTTGTTGAGCAGCTCCTCTGTCTGTTGCAATTGTAAACACTCTTAGGTGACGTATTTAGAGGAGTCTTAGCTTGCAAGAGATCATGTAAACAAACATTTGTGGTATACAGTTGTCTGCCTCTGATGTCACAGGGCAGAACAGAGAAATAGCTGAGATACCTCTCCCAGCTTCTGAATGGCATCTACAGTCTTCTGGGTAGAGGATGCTGTGACTTGACGTGAACCTGAGTGGGAGTGACCCCCGCCACCGCCACCACCACCACCTCCTCCACCTCCACCCCCACCTTGACCGAAAAGCTTCTTGAACATCGCTGAAGAGGCCCGATGCAAGCCAAGACGACTTTCTGAGCTGGCTGCAGCACACACACGCAATTTTGAGAATCAAAAGCTGAACGACAGGGTCTTGAGCCAGTCCTATTGGGTGCAAAGTGCAATCTGGCAACAAGCGCATGCTTGTTGTTGGCCAGCACCGCTGTCTGCTGGTCGCTACGAAATATGAACGACCGATGCAACTCCCCGATAGCATGGAACACGCAAAGTGCGAAAGAGCTGCACTTTGGGCAGCTTGCACCGATCTTGCCTGTGAAGGGGCTCTGATGCCTTGCAGCGACTGAGCACCTGCTGAACCTGTTTCAGCTACTCTGCACCCTTTAGATGTTCAGCTTTGATGCAAACGAAAGATACAGATTAGCAGCGCCGGTGCTCTACTCAGCACAGCCGTGCGCAAGAGTGCTGTTGCCCAGATCACTGTAGCTGAACAAGGCAGTTTCTCATACGGCGTTGAACAGCCGTCACAGTAACAACCGTTCTAGCTGCTGGTGTTCACTCATTTTGTCCCACGATCAAAGACATGCATATGGCAGCATGGGTGACCTGACAGCGCACAATGTAGCGGACTTGTCTTTCATGATCAATGTGGAGATCAGCAATGATTGGAAGATGTCATTCTCCTGTGACCCAAAAATTACAAAGCTTCCAATCATGACTTGCTGCATGACAATGTCATACTGTTCCCAAGATGATTACAGCAAAGTGTCTGCACATTGACCGTTCAACTGGACAAAGCATGGTGCAGTCTATTTCTTTGAGTTTGCAGCATGCGCAATCATCAAAGTCAACAAAGCTCATATCGACTGGTTTCGCATGTGGATGAGGTTTCATGACTCTGTCCTGAATGCAATCAGCCTGATGCTAGTATGAGACTGTGCTCAAGTGCACTTGCTCGATTGAAGCAAATTGTCTGCTTATGCATGCCGTTTGCCCCAACATGCTGCGCATGCTTTGTGTTGCAGCAGCTGCACTGTCAGGCCGGCATGACTAAGTTGTCACAGTCAAGGTGCTGGTCAAGGCAAAGCGACACCAAAGTTTGATCGATCGGAGCAAGCTCCCTATAGCGTCGTCTGGTGTCAAACTTTCTCGCACGCTGTCTTCTTGTTTGCTGCTTTCTAGGCAAAGCTCGCTCGAGGTCGCCCCACACCATTTAGGTTCAGCTGCTGAAGCTCTCTGTTGAAGCAGACGTTGCGCGAGCGAGTGAGCGGCGGCCTTGTTGCAAGAATGGGCAAAAGCGAACGGCCAGAACATACAGCACCCCCAGACATCTTCTACAACGCGGAGGAGGCCCGCAAGTACACAACAAACAGTCGGATTATGCAAATTCAGGTTGAACGGCACTCGAATCACAGCATTGTACACAGCGTACAGCTGCTTTGCCAACGCTGCGCACTTTGATGCGGCGTCTTTCGCGATGACGATGGGCATCGACTCTGTTTTGCAGGAGACTTTGACTGAACGAGCTCTAGAGCTGTTAGCTCTCCCTCAAGATGATGTGCCAAAGCTACTGTTGGATTTGGGATGTGGATCAGGCCTCAGTGGCGAGAGCCTCAGCAAGCAGGGACACACGTGGGTGGTGCGCATCAGCTGCAGATAACATGCTACATTGCATTGTCATGGCGTTTCAAACTTCAGACTTGACGCTGCAGCTCAGCGCACACGTGAAGTTGCATACATCTCACCTGCATTTCCAGTGCTCGGATGCAATGGACACAACTTTGTTCTTTTGCTCAACAAGACACCCTGCACTTTGCATGTTTGATGTGTGGGCATGTCAGTATGCGCTGCAGCAAAAAGTTATTCTGCTGCAGGGGCTAGACATTAGTCCAGACATGCTAGATGTAGCTCAAGAAAGGGAGGTTGAGGGAGATTTGTGTGTGCATGACCTGGGACATGGCTTGCCATTGAGACCTGGCACCTTTGATGGAGCAATCAGCATATCAGCAGTGCAGTGGTTGTGCAATGCGGTAAGCCTGTGGCAAGCTATGCACAGCCTTTGGTAGATCAGCAGTGCTCAACATCAGCCAGCACAAGGAGGCCCTGACTGAAGAGGCTGAATCATTCCTGCAAGCAGGCACAGACAACATGAGCTGAATTGCTGCTGTCAGCTAATGTCATATTTGCAAGCATTGTCAAGCTAGCAATGCTGAATTAGGCCTTACGATTGCAGGATCAAACTGGTCATGAGCCACGCAAGAGAATGCGGCGGCTGTTTGAAACTTTGTATGCTTGTCTTGTTCGAGGAGGGCGAGCTGTTCTGCAGATATATCCAGAAAATGCGCAACAGGTAAGACTGCTGTTCAGCTAGACAGGTTTGACATTCAGCAAGCGGTCTGTAGCGGCTGGTTGTATCATGGGCTGTGCAGTTAGCTTGCTTACATCAGCCACCATTTTGTTACACTGTCACACTCGACTTCGACGTGTATACGTACTGCATGTATAGGCAGAAATGCTGACAAGCACAGCCATGAAGGCTGGTTTTTCTGGTGGGCTTGTTGTTGATTTCCCCAACAGCACCAGGGCCAAAAAGTATTTCTTGGTGCTCATGGTTGGGTCTTCCAGCTACCAACCACAAGCCAAGGGTATGAATGGTGAATCTTCTGATGAAGAGCAGGAAGTACAAGTTGCAGGCAGGCAGCGCAGCAACAAGAGGCGCAAAACAGCAAATGACGCTATTCAGGTGAGGCTTTCCACTGCAATTCTGATATTTGTCCAGCAGCTGCTGCATATCTGATGAACCACAGTACAGCTTTGGTTCCAGACTTCATTTTTGCAAGGGCTGGTGAAGCTTCCAACCAACATGTCATGTTCATGCAATTGCTGTTGTTTGCAGGGCTCACATAGACACCCAGAAGCCAAAGGCAAAGATTGGGTGTACAAGAAGAAAAACCAGATGCGCAAAAAAGGATATACAAATGTTCCGTCAGACAGTAAATACACAGGCAGAAAGCGAAAAGATCACTGGTAGCCTGCGTGATTTACTTCGTTCACTCTCAGACCTGAGCTCAGGTTACATCCACATGAACAGCAGCTGCAGTTTGTTGGAGTCACAAGAAATGACATTGATCACTGTCCACTGATTCAGTTAGCAAAATTCATTCAGCAGGGATGCCCCAGCAAGACGCCTAGAAGGCTGTAGACTTGAAGTGTTGGTCGTCATGAGTCGTGTACAGATGACCCTCATTTGCTAGATGGTCAATGGCCTGCTTGATTGCTGGTATTGAGTATTTGCCATTCAACTGAGCTATCACCTGCACATACACTCACATGTGTAGGCCTGTATGTACCTCATGTAGGCGAGCCTTCTGTTCAAGCTTTCGTTATCACAGCATATGCAACTCATTTCCGCTGCTCGGTTCCTGTTGGTATGTGCACATTGCAAGCATGGCTATTGACAAATTGTCATGCATCTCACCTCCTCTGTGCCTATGCCGCTCTCCCTTGCCTGAGCATCAGGATGGTTGTAAATTAGCCAGCAGTCCCTCTGCACAGGCTCCATGCCATCTGTGATACCATTGCCAGCAGATGCGGCATTGGCAGGAACAGCAGTGTTGTCTGCCCCATTCATTCTGCTGCCCCCTTGTACCTGTAGGCCGTAGGCATGGCAATCAGAAGCTATGTCCTCAATGCCCAGCACAGCTTAAACAACTTCAAACCAGTCGAGCTTTCACCACATGAAGTCAATTTGCTTGTGCAACATGCAATTGTCTGAGCAAGGCAGCATGCAGAGTCAATGCTGCTGCACAAAAGTGTGTGGCAGGCGTCTGCTAAGCCTTGCCATATAAAATAGCAACTGCAACGCAGTCCATGAGATTTGCAACAATGTTGGCAGGTTGCAGTAGTGCTCACAACAATCAAGACTGTATTGTACACAGCCCCTACATTGAAATTCCTCACAAGAGCATCATGTGAGGGTGGACTGTGTACAAGGCAGAACTTGTGATGCGATTTGCAGACACAATTGTGGGATGACTTACCATGCCATTTGATTGTGACTGTCCTCGTGTCAAGTGCACATGCTGGAAGACACACTGCAGAAAATGGAATGAGACCTGCAATGCCCAGAAGGTAATCAAAGATTAGCATGTGAAGAGGGACCTGCTTTGTACAAAGCAGCCAATGAGATGATAAAGCTTGTCTTGCCTCATTGAAGTCAAGGATGACTTTGAGACTGAACACAACCATGCTCTTCTTGTTTTCAAAGCTTCTCAAATGTCCATGGACTCGCACATAAACACCCACTCTCCACTCAGCTCGCTTTTGGGCCATCTGCAGCCAGAAACGCTTTCAAATTGCTGTATGCAGAACACTACATATAGCATCATGCAAGTCATTGCAGTAAGCTGAACATGCCTGGTATCACAGGACTGCACACAGAAGCCAGAGCACTTGATGCTACAATCTGGCAACAATGGCATGCTAAAGACCAGCATGCATGCCAATGAATTGTTCACCTGATCTTGATCATCATCTGTGCTGGTCCAGTAAGACAGCTCAATTTTGCCTGTGCCATCATCTATCATAAAAGACAAATGTGTTGGTGCTTCATGTGCTGAGATGATTTTCCCAACAAGAGTTATCTGCAGCAGAATTCCCTGAGAGCACTGCAATTTATACGTTCTTCGCAATGCGTCGACCACAGCATTGCACTCACATTGTGCAGCTCTTCGCCGTCCACTCTATACTGATCATCAGAGGCATTCAGAGTGCCCTGCAGCGAGCACATGTCAACTATGCAGCGACTTTAGCAACATGCTTGGTGTTTGCAGGCAAAGTTGGGCACACGCCTCGTAGATCTGCTTAATAGTCAGCGATCTCAAGGTCTGTACGCTTCCTCTGGCCTTCTACGGGCATCAGAACATAAGGGTCAGTAACGAAACGGATCACTCAGAGAGATCACGGGCAGTATTAAAGCTCACGCACCGCTTGTGCAGGGGAGGCTCCAGCATCAGCTGCATTTGCCGGACTGCAAGGCGACAAACAAGTCAATAAATCTCGCTCAGCACGAGCGGATGTAGGCAAGCGGGTCTGACGACGAGGTCTCACCTGGGCATGAACCCGCCTCCGGCAAACTGACTAGCGCCTGCATCGTACCCTCCATACATATTGACGATCACACGAGACGGAGATGCGGACGATGTCAGCGCTAGCTGAGCCCGATAGTGCTCAATGCGGTCCGTGCACAGTGCTATGCATGCTGCGCCTTGCTTGGTTTCGTTTGCTAGGGTTCCAGACCCGGGCAGGCCTGCAGGGTAAGGCCCCTGCACCAATTGCCTCTTAATTGCAGCATCCTCAACTTGAAGTAGTGGGAATGCTGGATTAAATGGATATTTCCAGGCGCAGCAGCTGTCGGTGTCACTTTGTTTTGCCATGGCGACGATCACAAGAGCCTCAAGCAAGCTATTCGAGAGCTACTGATGGCTGGCTAGCAAAGTCTTGCAAGTTCAGTTTAGGTGTGATCATGAGTGGTGTGATCATGAGTGGTGTGATCATAATTGGTGCCATCATGAGTGGTGCAACATTTAGTCTCATGCCCAAGTGACCTTTGAGTCCCACAGTCAAATGTTTTCAGATTTATGCATACAGGGTATAGTTCATGGCTTGAAATTGCATGCCTGTGATTGCAGTATCATTGCTGTCTGCACTTGTGTTGTCGCACCATATCAGTTTCAAGATTGTTGTGACCCCGCAGAACACTATGCCACCGGACCACAGCTGCTATGGCCAGCACACACCATACGCAGACTGATCAGCTGAGTGTCAGCAGAGACCAGCACACGCATCCCTCACACAACATGATCAATCAGGCCCAAATTGACTTGTGATGCTTGACAAACACTAGATGCTGCAGCTCCATCGCTGACATCTGGTCATGAGTGCCCTCAGTCTCCTCATAGACATGCTTGGCAGAAATAATAATAATAATAATAATAAACATGAGAAGGACATGTTCCAGCATATACTGCTAGGTGTGTGTGGCACAAGTCTTATCTGGCAGAAGCATGTAGGTTTTCTGCTGCTTGCCTTTGCAGCAGACCGGCCCAATTGCACATGGACACCTGACAAAGCTCTTGACTGATCAAGGTCAGCTGCTCATGACTTTTGTGTTGGCACCTCGTCATATGGGATAAGGTCTTTGCCCTGCTGAAACTGGAAGATCATTTCAGGCCGCCTCTTCAATGTGTCAATGACATCAAGGTCTGGTCCCATGATTTCCTTGGCATGTTGGATTGTTTTCTTGAAAGACTCCACATGTAAAATCCCAGGGTTGTCTTCGACTAGCCTGCAATATTGACAGCCATCGCAATGTGTGAATTGAGTCAGACACCTAGCAAGGCTGTATCTTACTGCGTTGCTTACAGCTTGAGTGATTCTGGCAGCTTCAAATCATCAAGCAGGCGTTAGAGATCGCAAGCGTATTTGTCCATGTTGATATTGCCAGCAACAACAACAGCTACTACAGCATGTGACTTAAGTCAGACACCTAATCCTTCACAACTCTGCAGAGACAAACACTGCTTATTGTTTGCGCTTGTCATATCTGCTTCTTTGTCTTCATCCATTGTTGTGAATGAGTAGACAGACCTCAAATGAGCGATGCGCCAGCGTTCCATGAGGCATGGCAAACCTACTTGTCGACGTCGACATTGGGCAATATGGCTCGTAGCTCATCAGCTGCAGCAGCAACCTTCTTGATGTCTGCCTTCAGTAGGAGTGACAGATCGTTGGAGACCATACGGGAAGTGTCAGCCCCAGGGAATATTCCCTTGAGAGCCACAAGCTTCTGTGTCAGCTGTGCAGGATCTGCTGCTAGCTGTGCTAAAGCGCTTGGACCCATGATAGCCATTTTCACAGGTAGCAAATTTGGCAGCAATTGTTGCAGCATTTCGAGCTTCTCAGTCAATTCCTCCTCTGAGACTCCCAAATTCTCTGCCGTCACACGCTACACAGCCACACCTGTTGTGGGCCAAGCATGTATTGGTGAGATGCATGCGCAATCTGGTTGGAGCAGATTGAGTTGTGGGGATGCCAGACACCTTGAGGAGCCGGTGCTTGATGTCGTCATTCCATTCCAAATTGCGCTCAGCAGTTTGCCAGGAGATGCCCCACGGCGGTGTTCTGCCATCTGTGCCGTGTGACTCGGACATTTCGCTGCTCTGCGTTGAGAACGCTTCTTCTATAGTTGCCTTACGACGGCCATCTGAGCCGATATACTCTTGGGGCCGTGTGCTTGGGTTTGACCGCTCGCAGAAGCATCGGACATCGCGTCGCAAGGCCCGGACCTTGCTGCAAGGACGCAGCCAGTAACTGTTGTCCAGCGTCAGTGTTTGTGCATGGATCAAACTGTGAGTAGCGTTCAGCATAGCTGCAGGCATTGTGAACAACGAAGCATTCGAACTAACTAGCAGCAGTCTCGGGAGAGAGGAGAAGAAAGAGCAGAGTGCTGGCGGAAGTCCCGACAACCTGCAGCATTGCAACTGACCTATCGAGGAATATGAAGTGAGGTTTGACCATCACAGTGCAACTCGATTTTGAGCCTGCATGCAAAGCAGAAGCAAAATTTGATTGCATGTGGAGATGCTCCTAGCGCATGTGCTGAAGGTAGTGTGCACACGTGCATCGACCGGGTGCACAACATCCGTGCAGGGACGCACTTGACATTCACCCATTGTCATGCTTACTTTGCAACTCGTGATAACATTGCTGTAGCTTGATCATAAACTGCTTTATCTCATGTTTGCTGGTGCCCAGAGCAGCTGCAACTGTCAGATAGTCAGCAGGGTACGCATCATAATGCATGCCGAAATTGACAAACTTGGTTCCTGCAACCGTTTGATCTGAGCCTTTGGCTACAACTCTGGTGCCTGATACACACCGCCTAAACAGCATTGAGCCAAGAAAACTCACATGCTTGCCACTTGATGCAGGACCCTCAGCAGCGCTTGTCAGCTTCTGCAAGTTTGTGAGAGACACTGCCAGAGAGATTGAATTGCCTGGCGTCTCAAGCACTCGCTCTTGCAGCTGACTAGCAGTGGCTTTCAGTTCTTGCTGAGTGAAGGCATACAGCTCCTCCCTTTCTTGCAACACTCCCAGCCAGCCTGACTGACCCCAATGGAGCAGAGTAATCAGCAAATCCAGCAGCGGTGATATGCATGCTCTGCCAGGGTATGTTCTGTTGACAGCCTCTACTAGGGAGGAGTCATTAGGGCCAGCTGCAACAACTGCACCACCCACAGGCACCATGAAATTCTTGTCAGTGCTCTGCACCACTGCATCCACACGACCTTTGCGCCAGGCTGATGTTACAAGCTTGCACAAGTCTGCTGACTGCACTCCGTAAGCATTGTTGATCACATGGCCAATGCCAGTGCTGCTACACAGCTTGGCGACTCCCACAATGTCATCAGCACCTCTTGGCGCAAAGCAGCTTGTTGTTGTCAGTACACAGACAATGTTGTCTGCGCCAAGCGTGTCCACTTGCGCCTGGATCCGGTCTAAGTTGGTGCAGAGCTGATCGCCAATCAGCACATTCTCAATGACAACAGCCTGAAGACCAGCTGCAACAACAGCTTTGAAGCAGGTCTTCTGGTCAATGCGGGGCCACAGCACATATCTGGCTGTTGGAGGTCGGGCTGCCTTCAAGGCAAGCAGGGTGATGGTGATGGCCATGCCTGTGGCAACTGGCAGCACTGTGACTGCGCTCACATCCAGCATGCCTGCTAGCTGCAGTGCATGTCTTGCCAGCATGCTGGTCAACTTGACCAGCAATGATGATCCGGCTGCCTGCACACAGGTTGACTGTCACTGCTTGTGATGCCATTGCAATTTAGCAATCATGTGTGTTGCGTGAGCGATGACGGTCCTGCTGCCTGCACACATGTTGAGTGTCTCTGCTTGCAGTACCGTTGCCATCTAGCAGTCATGCATTGAGTGCCAGCAATGATGACCTTGCCGCCTGCACATATGTTGACTGTCTCTGCCTTCAATACCTTTGCAACCTAGCAGTCACGCCTTGTGTGCCGGCAACATTGCATTGTATATGCAGTACATTTGTGCTTGCCATGCTGGCACAACTGCAGCAGGTATGTTTGTATATGCATACTCTCAGCACTTGTGTGCTGTTGCATGTGTAATACACCACAGGCAAAGGAGCTTGCTTTGCAAACATAGTAATTTCATAATATGAGGTCATTTGATGCAATGCATCATTCTCATGGCAAGGCCAATCATATCAGAAGCGATCACTGCATGCTGACTGCAGTGGTACTTCTGATAAGACGACTTGCTGTAAAGATAAATTTGCTGAAGCGAGTGCGGTCGTGATGCTGAAGAAACAGTGTGTCCAGGCTGAGGCATGAGTCACCTTTGGTTGCTCAGCTGCTACATCTCCTGATCTGCCCATGCCATGAGCAAGCCTGTAATGGCGCTTTGCCACCAAGCTGCTTGCTACCCTGGCCTCTCGCTCTCCAACCCCAACGTTGTCAAGGAAGTTGTTGCTATCCATGGAAGCTGCATCCTGTGTACAGAACAGTGTTAACTGCAGCAAAGCTGAGAACAGCGATGTACAAGCACAGCCATGAGGGAAAGCTTGGGAAGAGGTGTACATGCTGCTTTGATACGCTTACCTGCAGTAGCATTTCAATTGTTGCATCGTCCCAGCCATCCATGGGCATTTTGCGCTGTGATAGGAGGCTCTTGACCAGGTTGAGACGTGCACCCAGCGCCTGCTGCCCTTGCTGGACATAGGTTGCAGACACAAGCCCACTTGCAAGGGCACAGTTGCCTGGATTCATTGTGTCTCGGCTTTTGGTCCTAGTTCATGTCAATCGTTGGGCTATGCTCAGACACGCTGCTGTCGTGGACCTGCTGAACGCAAGCCGGCATGCATACAACTGCGATCACTGTGGCGTTGAGTACACGTTTGTGTCTACATCTGTATTGGAGTACGGGTGTAGCATATTCGCGCAGCGGCTAAGGAAACACCTTGCTAGCATCTGCAGCAGCGCGTCAATGTCAGTCATGTGCAAAGACTTCGCAGTAAGGCTTTTTGAGGAGTCAAGTCCTCTTTTGACCAGAAACATGCATTGACTTGCGCCATCGCCATCACCATCGCCAGCCTTTGCGACCAGTTCAGTGCAAGCCACGAACCTGAAAATGTTGTGCCGGGGTGTATGTTGACACACTATGTAATCGCTCCCGTCACAACGAGCGCAGATCGCACATGGCAGACCCACAGCAGAGCGCTCTGGAGGCAAGGCTGGTTGAGCTCAACGCGTCAGCGATCTTCAACATCCAGACACTTCCGACCTTGCAAGACGGCAAGCTCAAGGATGCCGACACAGCTCTTGAGAGGGAGTTCGCCAGCATGCGTGCAGTCATGCGTGAGCTTCAGTTTCTTGCTGAGGATCAGGAGTAAGTCTGCTGGCCTTGCCTCTGGCTTGCACACATTCTGGAACATAAGCAGACCCAAAGTTGCAATGCATGCATGTGACTGTAGGGAAGAAGACGAGATGTCTGTGCAAGACAGATTGCAGCGCTACCAGCAGCAGTACCAGGACATTCAGGCCAGTTATAGCCAGGCTAAGCTGCAGAAGAGGGTAGATCCCCGAGAAGAGAACAGGAGATTGTTGCTGTCAGGAGCAGATCCTTCCAAACGGCAACAGGAGCTACAGGTATTGTGCATTGTCAGTGATGATTACAGCAAATTGCCTGCAAAGATGCATTACACACCAGCTGCATCATGGCATGTGAGACACTTCTCAAACAACATCAGCTGCACTCAGCCTCACTCCAATCACCAGCTGAGGCATACAATCGCTTGCAATTGATGCCACAGGATACCAACAAACAGCATTTGCTGCAATTCAGAATGAAGCAGAACTGGGTGATGCATCTCACCAGCTGTGTCATTGCACATGCTGTGCACCTCAAATAGCATTGCTGCAATACAGACTGAAGCAGAAGTGGGCGGTGCATTACTTCTGAAACAGCGTCTGCTGCAATGCAGACAGAAGCAGAGCTGGTAGGGGCAGCGCAGAGTGTCACGGGCAGTTTGCAGCGCTCCAGGCAGGTCATGCTGGAACAGATTGACAACACACAAAGCATCCTGGCGTCCATGGACGCATCCCACGAGCAGCTTTCAAAGGTCACCAAGGAGTATCAAGGGCAGTCAGATGTGTTTGGCACCTCAAAGCGGCTGCTTCGTACTCTGAAGAGGCACAGCTCCTGGGACAAGCTGGTGCTTTATGGTGGCGCTGCGATGTTCCTGCTGGTGTGCTTGTATGTCATCCAGAAGCGCAGTCTCTACTTTGTGCCAACATTTGTCAAGACTGGTCTAGGCAAGCTTGTGCCAACATGGTCACGTTCCTCTGCCAAGGACATTGACCATCTGACACACCCCATCAAGGGTAAGCAGCAAACTGATCCTGTGCATACATTCTGATGGAACATTTGGTCTGCTTGTACATCATTCAGAAGAGCAGTCTGTGCTTTCTCCCCACTTTTGTCAAGACTGGACTAGGCAAGCTCGTAACAGCAAGATCATGCTCCTCTGCCAAGGACATAGATCACCTGACACGTCCCATCAAAGGTAAGCAGCTCACCGAGTTGTATTCGCAGAATCATTGTGATGGAGTTGTTGCTGCATAGCCGCGGTGTCTGCCATGTGATCAGCACAGCTACTACTCAGCGCGGTCTCAACATGTCAAAGATGCTCAGCACAAAGTTTGCTTCCATAGTTCAGACTGTCATGACTGTGCTGCAATGTACTCCAATGCTTTGCTGGAAAGCAAACCTGTGGAGCAGCCTGGGGTTTTGCTAAGAATAACAATGGTAATGACAACAATTAGAGCCTGTCATGACTGACAACTTCAGGTCTGCTTGCTGTTCGACATGAAATTGGAGCAGCACAAACAGTGTAAACACCATTGCAGAACTATGTTTGATGGTCCAGAGGGCCACGAACAGATGTTTCCAGACGCAAGCCTGCTCGTGAGCCCAGCTGTGATACAACAAGATCAGACAGACTTGAGCAGACTTGCCTGTTGACCAGCCTTCTTGTGATGCAGCAATAGGGGATGATCCAGGCACAGACGGCCTTCACCAAAAGCCGTCCCAGGAAACTTTTTCATGTAATGCTTAATAAACTTTCAAACATTTTCATGCAATGCTTGCCTTGCCTAGTGATAAGCCTTCTTGTGATGCTTGCCAATTGACAAGCCTTGTTGTGATGCAGCAAGAGCAGATGATCCCGGCACAGATGGCCTGCGCCAGAAGCCTTCCCAAGAAACTCTGACAAACGCTCAACAAGCACAGCAGCTACTTGAAAGGCATACCAAGCAGCAGAAGCCTGCAGAACCACCTGACAAGCAGACAAGGCCCCCACCTGCAACAGTGAGTCTTGTACAACCACCTGGCTGTGACACTGTCAATGTGGACTTGTGCGAATCAACAGCCACCTATTTTGGGTACTGCAAGCCAGCCAAGCCAGACCGCAGTGTCATGTTCAATTCTCAATGTGTGCTTGCCTGATATGCTGTGTCTTCAGACAGCAAGACAGTGAACAGCCTTGTATTGGGCATTGCTTGCCATTGCCTGGGCAACATGTGCAACAAAATGGCAACCAAACAAGCCTCATTGATGAACTGAGCATGCACATGCAGGCTGCCTCTGGCAATCAAGCATCAGCTGCTGGCAAGGCCGTCGACCAAGTCACAGAGCGTCCCATCCAGCAGCAGCCCAAAGACAGCACCAAACACAATGCAGCCAGCAAAGAAGCAGAACCTGACAGGAGGTTTGTGACTGACCAGCAGATGAGGGACTCAGGCCATGCAGAGGCGTTTGCCAAGATCCTGCAAGACATCCCGGAGTCGATCAAAGCTGGCGGCCCTCAGGGTCCAGATTATACTGGAGCGCTCAACACCAAGTCTGATGGTGCGTTTGCCAAAAGTGCTGACACAGGCTTTCAAGCAGTGAATCACCATATGCCCTCACCATCATGATATTTGCAATGTGTCATATCACAATGCGCAAGTGATTGAAAGAGCGGATCCCAGAAATGCATTGCAAATTGTGCAACATGTCGTACACTGGCACCAGCGCATCAGACAGAATACACAAGTTTTTCAGAGTACCCAATACTGAATGGGACAGTATGTTGTGAGCAGGAGACATCAGCTCTGAAGAGGGAGTTCAGCAAGCTGTGGCAGCTGCTGTGGAGCATGCACAGGAGCAGCAGCAGCATCAAGCGCTGAGCTTGGACGCAGGCCAGGCCTACCCCCAAAACACTGCACAGGTGAGGCATGCATTGCTCTTGCATATTCCCACCAATTGCAGATCTTGCAGAGCATGCTGCAGCAATCTGCTATCACTCTGTCACCTAAAGGTGTGAGTTGAAATGGCATCCATGCGTCGCTCTGCTATGTGAAGATGGGGCTTCACTGCTTGGCTTGCGTGCTCACAGACCAGCACATGGAATTCTGTACCTGACATCCCAGAAAAGAGCACAAGGGCTTTCAGACCTGACATGACAATTGACACCACTTTTTGCCTGATTTGAGATGCATGCAGCACAGTCTTGTTTTTGCGCCGTGTCAAGCCAAGGGATGCTAAGTGGTTGCAAAGCACAAATTTACAGTGTTGTCTAGAGTGGCTTGTGCTCACTTGCCAGGATCACGCCAGCTGTCGTGACCTTGCATAACGAGCAACTTGGAATGCTTAGATGAATTCATCGAATTGTTGCTGCCAGGAATTTTCTTTGAGCACTCTGGCCGGCTTGCATGCAGATAGGTGTGATTGATGCCGCATTGCCTCAGTTATGTTGTATATGTCTACTGTGGCTGCTGCAAGCCACAGTGGAGCGAGCTTTCTGTTGTAATTCTGACTGGCATGCAGGTGGGTCTGGGTGATGCGGCACTGCCCCAGCATGCTGCTCTGCTGAGAGACAGCAATGCAACTGCACCCAGCCATGGGGACCCTTCAGCTGACCTTGCAGAGACAGGCACTCAGACAGATGCGGTAACCTCACAGACAGGCACTCAGACAGACGCTGACACTGCTCAAACAGGCACTCAGACAGGGTCATTGAAAGGAGAAGTACCCGACAGCTTGTCCAGCAGTGATGACAGACACAGTTTGCAAGACAGTGTCAGCGATGCCATCTCAGGACTGCTGGACACTGCAAGCAGCCTGGACAGATTGCAGTCTGATGACAGCAACAAGGGTGAGGTGAATGTGGAGCAACCGCTGCAAGCTGAGCGTCAACAGACAGAACCCATTGCACCTGGCAGCAGCAATGCTATAGACAGTGATGAGCCTGCTGTGAGTCAGTCAGGTGTAAATATCAGTGATGGCCAAACTGACTTGCAAACAGCAGACCACAGGACAGCCGGTAGCTCAGACGCAGACACAGTGTTTCAGACAGAAGCTCAGGATGTGGGCTCAGCAGCTCAAGGTGAGCAGGCTCACTCAGTGCCTCAAGAAGCGGCATGGGACAGCAGCCATAGTGATGCAGGCACACAGTATCAGACAGACTCACAGGATCTGTCCGCAGTGTCTGACTTTGCACCCAGGCAGTCCGTTGCTCAACAGTCAGGGGCTGCAAGTGATGATGAAGCAGATTCGCAAGAAGGTGTTGCCAAACGCCCTGTCACGCAGCAACAGATGGACGAGACAGGCTATGGAGATGCCTTCGCTGCCATCTTAGCAAGCATTCCTGACCATGTAAGGGATAAGTCTGTGGAGCAACAGACTGATGAGCCTCAGGAGGACAGTAAAAAGGATGTTGACAGTCAAGACTTGCTTGAACATTCAGAGCTCTAGTCCATGCACGCAATTCACAAGGATCTTCTCCTTTAGCTTGGCATCCAGCGTATGACAACGTTTGCGAGTCGTAACCGACAAGGACATGCTGACAAATTGTCCGTATGACAGCTCTTTGCAGCATGTAGTCTAAGTTGAAATGACCATACAACTCCCTGTGCATGGTAAAGGCAGAGCATTTGTGCAATTTGCTAAAGCATCCATTGCAATTGAATGGTGATGATGTGAAGTATGAGTCATGCACTTCTTGATCAACAGTGCTGACGTCTCAGGCTTACACTTGCACTCATCCAACCTGGCTATGTGTCCCTAACAGATCATTGAATGCGCTTACTCGTCATCACTACTCAGAAACGTCTTGCCAACTGGTACACCCGTGCATGCCAAAGCTCACTGTATGCAAATGTCTGGCAGTACTCGTCCAAGTTTCAAGTTGCCCAGAAAATAAGTCTGCCGAACCTGAGTTTCGGCCAAACGCCCATGTGTGAAGCTCCAGATGCTCTAAATTTGTTCATGTCTGCAAGCACTGCCAACCGCAATCAAAAATTGACCCCAGAAATGTGCCAACACCTAGATGCAGCTTGCCAAGGCTGCTTGGCAGAAGAGGAATGGCAAAACGCACGGAATTCGGAGGGTCCACATTGGAAGATCGCAGAGCCAGCGTGTGCAACTGCTGGCAATTGCGGAATGCGTCGCCTGCTTCAGGTTCAAACAAGTGTTTGCCAAAAAAGAAAAATCATTGCAGCACTGATGGCAATGTCAGAAGAGCGCTGGCTCCCCCAAGAAAGTCACCTCTATTATCATCAGCTTTAATAAAAAGGTAAGTCAAGCATGTTGAGTGCTGCAAATCTACCACGTGGGCTACACACTGGTCAAGCGTAAGCCTTCTCAGAGCCAAGCCGGTGTTGTACAACATCCACAACGCCAAAGAGACCTCAAGCACCTGCAATGCTTTGCACTGCTGCAACAGAGAGCTCACTTCTGCGGTCTGTCTACGACGCCTACCGTCCTCAAGGAACAAGAAGAGGTGCAACTCAACCAAAACGCTGCTCACCTCTGCCTCAAGCATACGCGTCAGGGCAGCTTGTATTTCCAGGGACTTTGTGAAGGCTTTCTCATTATCCCCAAGGTAGAGACTAATGCTTTTGGCAGTAGTCTCTGGCACTGGCCAATGAGCCTTGAGTTGCTGTAGGTTGTGGACATCAAGCTGAGTTGAGCCATCAAACAAAGTGCAACTCATGATGTCAAGCACTTGCAAGGCTGGCCATGCAGTGAAACATGTCATAGCGTTGTAAGCTGGCCCATCATAAATGTACCATAGGGTCTCATGAAGGTCAAGACATGTGAGGTTTGTCAACGATGTGATGTCCATGGCATCTGCTGTAAGAGAACAGAATTGCAACTTGAGCCTGCTCAGTCTTGTCAAAGCGCCAAGCTGCAGTTGGACATCGCAACTTATCATCGTCAGGTCAGCCAGGCCTTTCAAATTGCGCTGAAGGACGTCCGGCAGAAAGATTGTACCAGGCTCATCGTGTTCGTCTGCGTTGATCGTAAGGTCCTTCACAGATGTTGGACATTGCTTGTGAAGGCTGTCCAAATCAGCATGAAGGGTCAGATGCAGCGTCTGCAGCTGTGAAAGGTGCGCAAGGCTGGGAAAGTATCTTTGACCATAATACACCACCTTGAGCTTTGTCACAGCAGCTCTTTGCTGTGCTGCGCAGTGCTGTAGCACGCTGTTGGAAAAGGCTGTGCTGTCTGAAGTGTCAACAGATAGGCATCTTGCAGGTATCTTGTCCGCCCAGGATCTTCTGCCCTGGAGAGCTGCTTCACTGCTGAGATCGAGTCCAAAATCTTGATGTGTCAAAGCCAGGAGACCTAATGAGCGTCTCGACCCAAGGAAGGCAGCCCATGATGGATGCAAGCTCCTTTCACTGGAAAGAACTTGTGCAGCTCGTCAACTTCTTTAGAGATGCGACAGTGGTTATGGGAGGTGTCTAGCCATGCTTTCAACAGCAAGAAACAAAGTTTTCTATTTTAAATTTGCATACATCACTCTGGATGCATGCAAGACAAAAGCATTCTGAAGCAAGAAAGAAAGCGATCAAACGAACACAGCAACAATGTGCAACACAATGATGTATATCATTGCTGCTGCTCTAGCAAGGGGTCTCTGATCCATGCCTACAAATACCCGATCCAACTGATGAGCACCCTTCACAATGAGTCTGTTGTTGAAGGGCATTGGGGCACCCCTGACTAGCCCTGCCAAGGGCTGAAAGCCCCCAGCCCCACCCCCTGTTAGCACGGCTGCTTCAATGTCAAACTCGTTATCCTCATCTTTCTTGTTGGTGATGAGGTGGGGAGGAGAGGTCTGCCTCTTGGCACGGGCCTGCAACAGCAAAGTAAAGATCAGTCCAGGAATTTGAGGGCAGCCATGCCCCGCATGTCTTTGAAAGGAGGCATGTATGAGCTGTGTTTGCCTCTTGGCACAAGCCCGCAAAAGCAAAGCACAGATCAGTGCAAGAAAGTACGGTCTGCAGTGAACTTCATGCATTGGTGCTGAGGTGTTGCTGTCGATGACTGATGCAGTCAAAGCAGAGTGCAAAGTATTTTGCATCCTGAGCAAATGACATCTGAATCTGCAATGTGAATGTCGTGAGAGTTTGCTGAAGATGTAGCAGGAGTGCATAACATGTGTTTTCAAAACAAACTTCTTGTCCTCAATGCTCAACAGACCGCAAGAAGTAATGCTGGACCTGTGTAGCGCTTGAAATACATGCTTGACACACACAAACAAGCATAAAGAGAGTATCTCTCATAAGGTTTTGATAGTGCCAATCTGCTGGTTGAAGAGCTGCTCAAGCTGTGTGATGCACTTGTTCCATATGCTTGGGATACAAACATGAGACAGAACTGAAAGATGTGTTGTGACTGCGTCCACACACTGATATTGATATCACATGAACAGAATGACCTTCATGTCATGTCATCATACCTGCTGCTGGAACAGCTGCTCCAGCTGTGTGGCGCGGTTACGCTGGGTCTCCATCTCAGCCCTCAGGGCCTGGGCCTCCCCCCTGGTCTGCACCAGGCTCAGCTCTAACCCTGCCACCTGCTGCTGGGCCTCCCTCAGTCTCACACCACCTCCATCACTGGTGCTGCGATCCGCTGACATCACCTGAGGTGCTGCCGGTGCTGCCGGTGCTGCCTCTGCACAGCAAAGAGTGTCGTCAGTATTGAAATGCTTGCTAGTATGATGCTGCTGGGTCTTCAACCTCTGCCCCTCTTGCATCACTGGTGCTGCAATCTGCTGCTATGACCTGAGGTACTGGCCCTGCACAGCCAAGAGAACAAGCGCCGTTGAGGTGTTCTCTAGTCAAACACCATCATGCTGCTGGGTCTCCCGCAGCCTCACACGCCCTCCATTGCTGGTGCTGCAGTCCGCTGACATGACCTGAGGTGCTGCGGGGGCTGCCGCTGCACAGCCCAGAGCATGACGATCACCTCATTGGAAGGATCAGCATGGTTATAACATCGTCATGTTTGACAGGATCTTTTCTTTCCACTATCATCACTGCCGTCATCATTTAGGCACAGCATCATCAACATAGTTGCTTGAATGCTTGCTAGTGAGGCTGAATGACCCTGCTGAGCAGAAACAGACGTGAGGCAGTGTGCCCAACCACCCAGGTCCTGTCAGCACATTGCAGCACTGATGACAACAGATCGTTGAAGCTGTGGTCTGCTGACATGACCTAGGGAGCTGCAGCTAAACCCTAAACCCTCTGCAGAACCAGGAGGCATCATCAGCATCATTGTGTTCATCATCACGTAATGTGTGAGTCATGACTTGTTGCTCTGCTCTCAGATTCTTGAGCCTGAGTGCTGAATGTGTGTTTCACTCTAAGGCTGCCTGGAAACAACAAACTGCCACTAGCCTCAGTGACAACAGAAGCAGTGCACTGTCTTCAGGTCATGTCAGTGGACCCTGGCACCGACGATGACAAAAGCATTCAAGCCTGTCTGCTGACATGACCTTTCGAGGTGCAGGGACTGCCTTTGCATTCCCAGGAGCGGTACTGAACAAAGTAGACGTCAAAGATCTGAGCAGCTGTGCAGAAGCCTGCTGTTGAACAGAATCATAAACTTGTCTTGCAGACGGGGCTGAATCAACATTTGTTGCCAAGAGTGTTGCAAAAGCCTTGAGCAGAAGTGCAAGCTTTTGCAACACTCTATAAGTGTAAGTGATAATGTGCGTAGGTGGCAGAGAAGTCACCTCTGTGAGTGGATACGGTCTGGGCTTGCTCCAGCTGGGCAGTCAAGTCCTGCAGGCGCCCCTTCAGCTCCCCATATCCAGCCTGCAACTCAACACCGGCATTATGCATTATGAATTACCATCAATGTGATACGCCTGCGTGTACCTGGCATCAATGCCAAACGCATGCATGCTGCACTGCCTATGCTGCATGCTTTGTGGCCTCCTGCCTTCAGGTTGACCATGTTGTTTGCTACAGACTCAGCTCAGAACAGGTTGGTGGCACCCAGATGCTGTGAGATCTGTGCTTTTGACATATTATTGCTCAGACTGGCAGACCTTAGTAGCTGGCAGATCAACATACAGATGACTTGGACAAGAGCTGATGCAATAAGCATGAGGTTGACATACACAACAGCTGATACATGAACAACATGACTGCCAGATGTAGACCCTGATGCGACAAGCCTGTACTTGTCTACAACGTGAACCGATGCGACAATCACACAGCAGCTGAGTGGCTGGAACTGCAGCTGACCTGAATGCATCATGCCGCTGCAGGTCAGCATGCACTTGAGTTGATGCAGCAGGTTTCCCGCTGCCTGAAACAAGAGCTGATGCTACAATTGCAAAGCAGCTGAAGGGTCAGATATAGCAGCTGTTCACCTGAAGCGAGGAGTTCTGCTGCTGCAGGTCAGCATAGGCATTACGCCACTCCTCAATGTCATCGCCACTGCTGCCAGCAGTCTCTCGCAGCTGCTGAAGCTCCGCCTCAGCGGTGGCATGCTGCTGCTGCAGGTCAGCATAGGCAGCCTGCCACTGCTCAATGGTGCTGCCACTGCTGGCGGCCTGCTCTCGCAGCTCAGCCAACTCGCTCTCAGCCTCACTGGCTCGCGACTCAGCCTCTGAGGCCTGCAGGTCAGACAGATCAGGTCACAAATTGAACAACCAACAATTGTGTCTCTCTACCTGTCATGGTTGCACTGAGACCATTTGCAGTTCAGGTTTCAACTCAACGCAAGCTAGCAATACTCAAATGCATGCAGACGTCACTGCGGACGCCTGATCACTTCCTTAGGCAGTGTGAGCACAGGTCAGAGCCTTGGTCAATTGCACCACACCAGACACATTCATTGCTTTGACATGTAGAAACGCCACTGGTGATGCCTAATGATGTGTTCATTCTGTCAGCCTGTGTGTCCAGATCCTTTATCTCTACCTACAATCCAACTGCAGTCTGCGCATGATCAGAAGCCCACCTGAGAGCGGGCCTGAGCCAGGTCTTGAGAGGCGACATCAGCAGCCTGGGTGGCCTGAGCGAGGCGCCATTCTATATGCGAGTCTACAATCCCAACACTAATCCAACTGTAGTCAGTAGTTCACCTGGGCGCGGGCCTGAGCCAAGTCTTTAGAGGCAGCATCAGCAACCTGGGTAGCCTGTGTAAGGCGTGCCTGTAGGGCCTTCACCTGCACCTGCAGGGCCTTGCCCTGCTGGGCAGCGCCCTGCCCCTCCTGTACCTGCCGCTGCAGCTCCTGCACCTGCCCTTGTAACTGCTGCTGCCTCTGCTCCTGCAGCTGCTGTTGCCTCTGCTCAGCTGACTGAAGCTGCTGCTCCAACTGCTGCTGCCTGTGGTTAGCTGACTCAAGCTGCTGCTGCAACTCCTGGTGGGTTTGCTCGGCTGCTTGACTTGAGCTGGAGGTGATTTGCAGCTCAGACTCAAGGCTGCTGATCTGCAGTAAGCAGTGCTGTGCATCAGGACTTATTCCAATGCAGCAGTGACAGCTGATCAGATCGACACAGCATCAGAGGCTGAACAGGTGTTTGGTGTTCACAGCTGTGACAGCTAGAGACACAACAGTCAAGGCGTGCAACGAAAGCAGGTGGAAACGCTGAGCCTTCAAGGGCTTGGAGATGAATGCGGAAATATTTGCAGCTGTGGTGCAACATGAAGGGCGTGCAAGGGCAAGTAAGCAGAGACATATGCTACAGCGACTTCTGCTTGTGTCAACTGCTCTGGTTCCCAAAAATTTGTTCTGACATTGAATTGGCCTTACTCAGATGTGCCACTGCAGTCGGAATGCTTTGTCCGTACAGCAAAAATGTCCTTACATCAAGCGTCCTTACAAGAGAAGTTACTGTATAGGGGCATGGGGTTATGGGGTTTTACCTGCTGTTGCAGCGTCTCTTTGTCCTGGATGAGGCCTTCCATCTGAGGGATAAGATCCTCAAGCTCCCGCATATACTGCTGCTTCTCCTGTGCACACACAAACAAGTGCTCAGCTTCATGACGTAAGGCATGTAATACTGTGCATACACATCTTTGCAACTGTGTGCCCATAGGACACAGCAGGGAGAGCCATTGTGAGTTGACTCAGTAATGTGATGTTGAACTGGTCCAGGCAGAGTCTGCCAAAGTGCCTATGCATCCTGCAGCGTAGCGAGAGTTGATAGCAGCGCTTTTGCATCTTGCAGTGCATGAACAGATTGGTGACAATAAATGATAGTAGTCCTAACAGCTGAATCTGCAGTTCTTGGGATTGAAAAACCAGTTCAGTGATGCTGAAGGTTTGCAAATTGATGACAAAGCGGGCAACACAATTTGTGCAAAGCCTCTCTTTCACCAGAGTCATCTGTATTCCAGCAATGCAGGGTTTTGCATGCACATGTACTATCCTACAGCATCGCATTAAATATTGCAAGCTGCTGATGATTGGAACAAGAACCAGCATGCTCACCTGCTCAACGGCCTGAAGCTTCTGGGCAGTTTCCTCCTGTTGCTGCTGCAGCTGCTGAGCCTGCTGCAGAGCTTCCACCAACTGCCCCTGCAACTCCTGATCACCCTGCAGAGACAATGCAAACGTGATGTACTCTAAGAAGCATGCGTGACAAAGACACCCTTCAGCAGAAGGCTGAGACTTGAGGTGCCAGGCTTGATTGATATACACAACAAGATTCACAGTGTTGGACATGTGCAGTAGACTTCTGCTTGCAGTTCAGCAACGATGCTGATGATTGTATGAATGATATGCCCAGGATTACACCTTCTGCACTGCTTTCATGAGATCATTGTGATGAGATCATCATGCCAGCAACATGAAATCAGCATGTGATCAGTGTCATGAGATGATCATGGGATCATCATCATTGAATCACCATCATCATGAGGTACCTGAGAGGCAGCCAACTCCTCCTTCAGGGCATCCTCCCGCTGCCCTGCCTCCTGAAGAGCATACCCATACTCTTCTTCCAGCTTCATCCTAGCCTCATCATTCTCTGCAACCTCAGCTTCCAGCTCACTCACACGCTGTGCATGCTGTGCCAGCTCAGCGCGCTGAGTTTGAACTGTCTCCTCATGCTGCGCTGCCTCAGCACGCTGCTGCTGTTCAAACCCAGCCACCTGGTGTTTCAAGCTATCCACCTCCTGTGTGGAAGCTGCCTGTGCCGAGGAGAAGCTACTCTGAAGCTGCTGATAGGCAGCTTCTGCTGACTGCTGTGCCTGCTGTGAGGTGGACAGATCAGCTGTGGCATCAGCTAACTGATCTTGCAGCTCGTCAATGCGTGATTTGTAATCCGCTACCTGACTGTAGCCCTGCTCTTGGCTAGACTCAAGGTCTGCCTGTAACTGATCATTTGAGGCCTTCAACTTGGCTTGCTGGATTTGCAGCTGGTCAAGCTCCTGCCGAGTTGTTCCAAGCTCACTGGACAGCCGCTCCACAGTGCTCTCATGACGTGTCACCTGAGACACAGCAGCATTACATGTGCGACACGACCATTTCAGCTAAGAAATTCATGTGGCCTTACAATGCGCACAACATATTACATTCAAACAACAGTTGTGCAGACACACTTCCCTGTATAAGCTCAACACCCTCAGACACATGTGACACAAGCCTGCAGTAACTGCTTTTTGCGGTCAGCATCTCCTATACAGGTCACATCACTTGTCACAGACAGAGCACACTTGTTTGATGGAGTCCTGTACGTGTTGCCATGCATGCTGAAGCTTGATAATGGCAATATCCTCAGACTGACCTGATCAGACAGCTGTTGAATTCGCTGCACATCTGCAGGAAGGCTTGCAACAGACTTGCTGTTGGCCTGTTCTAGGTCGGCAGCCATGTGGTCGTGCTGCTGCTGCAGCTGGGTCAACGACTCCTGAGACTGCGCCAACTGCTCCTCTAGGCTGTGAGCAGACTCCAAAGCTGACTGTGCCGCTGCCTGAACCACAGCAACACCAAAGTCAGAAAAAAGGAAAAGTCTGCGGCATGACAACAGGAGCCTGTGCCAAGTCAGCAGCCAAGCTATTGTGTTGCTGCTGAAGCTGGGCCAAGGAGTCCTTGGACTGCGGCAACTGCTCCTCTAGGCTGTGAGCAGACTCCAAAGCTGACTGTGCTGCTGCCTGCACTCCAACAACACCAAAGTCAGAGGAAAACGCAAAGTCTGCTGCATGATAGCAGAAGATTTTTCTAAGGCAGTAGCCAAGCTATTGTGTAGCTGCTGAAGCTGGGTCAAGGAGTCCTTGCGTCAACTGCTCCTCTAGGCTGTGAGCAGACTATAAAGTGGACTGCGCTGCTGCCTGCACTCCAGTCTACCAATATCTCAGCTACAGCTCAACTGCTTTGCAGCTTTCACACTGTTCATGTTGTCAAAGCACACTTTCCACACAGCAAGTTTTCTTGTCCAGGCTGGCAGGCTGTGCGGTCAAGATGACCCCAGAGTGCTATGGAGTGCTTATATTGCCACATGTTCCAGCTGATAGAGCACACCATATGGCCACACACACCTAGCAGTATATGCTGGAATGTGTAAAGATTATTATCATTAGAACCATACGGCCACAACCAAGTGAACAATGATGAACAAAGATGAACAAAGGTGTCAGCGTGCAACAAAAGCTTTTATTGAGTCAACAACTGGGGGTGTGGCAAAATGGGTTTGGGCCCAAGGATCTAGTGAGCCTTGGTCAGGACAGTCAGCTAGAATGTGCTGCAAAATGCATCTGGCAAAGACCGCAGACTTCTTTTGGGTGTATACACGACACATCATTTTGTGCTCCCGCTATAGTGTCACAGCGTTTTGGAGTATCTGTTAAGGCTGGCATGCTATGCAATGGAGAGCATTGCCACACCTCCAACAGCAACATATGTCTTCAAGAAGCAAAACATGTTCACATAAAACATGCAAAGCTACTGATCCACAACATGTGTCCACAATGAGCTTCCACTCAAGACAACCATCTGCAACACAAACTTAGCCAAGGCAAAAAGCATGTGTGTCGCGCAATGGGTTTGAACCCAAGTCTCTAGTGAGCCTTGTTCAGGACAATCAGCTAGAAACGTGCTGCAAATGCATCTGGCAACGACAGCATCCTGTAACTTGGTGATCATATGTTGTGTACTCCTGTGATCTGCCTCTTGCTGTATTATTATGGTACCCATGACTACCTAGGCCAGCATGCTATGCAGTTGACAACGTAATCAGAGTTGCACCAGCAACACTGTTGCCACATGTCAAAGCTACTGACACACAACATACGTCCACAAAAAGCAAAACCTTCTCACTTGAGAGTTTGATCAGCGAAGCTACTGATACACAACAGGTCTCTACAATAAGCTAAAGGCTTTCATGCAAGACAACCCTCTGCAACAAAAAAGCTTTGCTGAGGCAAAAAGCAGATGTGTCGCGCAATGGGTTTGAACCCGAGTCTCCAGTGAGCCTTGTTCAGGTCAATCAGCTAGAAACGTGCTGCAAATGCATCTGGCGACGACAGCAACCTGTTACTTGGTGAACATATACTGAGAAACTCTGTAATCTACCTGTTTTGGACGACTATATCATCCATCACTACACTGCTGTGCCAGTCAAAAAACTTTGCATACATGCTGTGGTGTACGTGTCTGCACACTGTTGCAAGTGCACTACATGGAACTAACATTGCAGCAGATTTGCCATTCCAAGATGTTTGCAGTCCATGCAAGGCCTCGCAAACAGCCCGGACTGCTTGGATAATTATATTGATCACTCAGAGACGTCTTAGCAATGACTTGTCAGGGAGAATGTTCTATTGTCTCAGACATACATGCCATGTTTGTCATCTTGCTATTGCCTCGCACACTTGAGCTTGCTTCCTCTGTGCTTCAGCATCTACCCTAGCCTCTCCACCTTCCTGTGACTTTTCTGTTGTCTTCTATGCCATTGCCTACCCAAGCTAGACACCACAGGTCACGCAGACCCTGCTAGTCAGACCATCACTGCTCAATGATTTACATCGGACTTGAACTGACACATCATAAGACACTGAATCCTAAATTATTTTTCTGTCATCATGTTTGTCTGCCTACCTGAGCTTGGTCCCTCTGTGCTTC
Organism: Trebouxia sp. TZW2008; assembly: GCA_002118135.1. Lineage (NCBI taxonomy): Eukaryota > Viridiplantae > Chlorophyta > Trebouxiophyceae > Trebouxiales > Trebouxiaceae > Trebouxia > Trebouxia sp. TZW2008. Next base: position 192,649 of record BDIU01000214.1, read on the forward strand.
AGCGTCTTCCCTAGCCTCTACCCCTTCCTGCAGCTCCTGCCCTAGCCGCCGCTGTGACTCAACCATCTGACTCAGCTGCCTCTCAGCCTGCTGCCCTTGCTCTTCTTGCTTCTTCAATGCAGCCTCGGCCTCTGCCAATCTGTCCTTAAGATCACGCTCAGCTTGCTTGGAGCTTTGAAGCTGAGCTTGCAGCTGCTGCAGCTCATCAGCGTCTGAGGCCTGCGCAGACAGATGGGACAAGTGACATTGCCACTCAACAGCAAGTGATTTTGCAATCCAGAGGGGTATGCTGAGCTGCACCTGTCAGGTGCCAGACAAGACACAAAGAAGAATGGCTATTCCCCTGTTAACCAGAAATGGCCTGCGCACTGGCATGAGCAACAGATCCCAAGCTATTGGTTTCTGCCTAGCTTGTGCCCATTGAGATTTGCATCCCTGACCTGTGCTGCAGAAGTGGCCAGAACAAGCAAGGTTGATAAGTATGCCTTTCATAAGCATTACAAGCAGTTTGCCATGCCACAGCATGAGATCAACACAGACCAGACCACTAAGATGCACTCAGTCTCCTGTAAGCAAGCTGCCCTGACATTCAAGTGCCAGGACTTTGCCGCTCTAATTTTTCAGTCGTTCAATAATTCATTTGTTCAGGTAATGCCAGAGTGCAGAATATTCTGTAAGCAGAGATTTCAGTGCTGATACCTTGGCAAGAGCCTCATCCAGCTGCTCCTTGAGCTGAGCGTTTTGAATGTCAGCGCGCTCAGCACGCCCCACCAGGCTGGTGTTCTCCTCCTCCAGATTGCTGTTCTCATCAAACAGCTCATCCACCTGTACTCACACCATCTCATTGGTATGCCTGGTACAATGCGTACACATTTCACTTACTTTTCAAATGCCTGGGCAAGATGGCATTGTTTAACGCTTGGTACAGCCAGCTAGCAAGGTTGCCCAATATAGCGTAGTCTCAAGTCACAAATCTCATATCACAAACAACCAGACACCATTGTCCAACATGAGGTGTGCCATCAACTTCCTGGGGATGATTCTGCCATGTCATTTGAAAGCACATGCAGACTTGGTTGCATTGCGATTTGTAACGCAACACGCTGTATGCTTTCGCCCTCTCTCCTATTTTGTTTGAGGCATTATTTCTCTTCTTTTCTCGTGCAATTCTCAAGAGCATCACTGTGGGGTACTCAATCAATCAATCAATCAATCAATCAATCAATCAATAAATAGATAGATAGATATTACAGTCCGGGGTAGGGAGATAGATGTGACTCATGGGACTTCCTGGCTTGAAAGCACAGGTGAATGTGTCTGGTACTGACGAGGGCTTTCAGCTGCGGAATGCAAAGCTCCAACTGACCTTTGATTCATGACCACTGACTATCTGCATCACTGACCTGAGCTTGTGGCTGGGCCATGCGCTGCTGCAATTTGGCCTTGCTTTGTTTCATGACAATGCACTGACAGCACCATTGACCTGGGCTTGCAGCTGTGCCATGCGTTGCTGCAACTTATGCTTTCTCTCTGTTTCATTGCAAAGCACTGACTGCATCACTGACCTGGGCTTGCAGCTGTGCCATGCGCTGCTCCAGGTCTGCTGTCTGCTGCTGAGTTGCAGCCTGCAGGTCCAGCACTGCTTGCTGCTGCTGGCTACCCAAGGCCGCCTTGGCCTGCTCCAAAGCCCCCTTCAGCTCCTCAGCACGCCTAGCGTGCTCCTCAGCATGCCTAGCATGCTCCTTGAGCTGCTTGCTGACCTGGCTCTTATGCTCTGCATCGGCTTGCTGAGCGGTTTGCAGGCTGGCCTCGGTCTCCTCAACCTGATGTGCACAGCCATGTCAGGGGCAGTAGCAGCAGGAGGCATTGCAATGAGTCATGATACAGAATGCAACAGCAGATGCACCGGTCTCTCACTTTGCCCAGAAGGCTTTCTGTAGTCATGGCAATGTCAGAGTTGGACTTATTGCACCTGCAAGCTGCATTCTGTTCTGGTATTTGCAGTTTTCTTAGGGTCCTAGCATGTCATGAAGATCTGAGGTGAGATGACTATTCCACAAGGCTCAAAAGGACAATTTTGAGTGGCGACGCCACAGATCTACTGGTTGGTGATACGTCCTCTGTATCGGCATTGATTAGAGTCAGATGCAAGCCTGATGAATGCAGGAGTTGTAAGAGCATGAATCAGGGTTGATGCAGGTGGTCCTGTGTTTTGCAACTGACAATACGGCTTTGCTCAAAGATAGGCATATCAAGCTTGCTGTCACGTTCAACATGTCAGAGTTGGCTTGCTACTTGATCCTTGCAAAGTACTCTTAGCATCTCAATCTCCATTTGATTGAAACAACTCAGCTGTACCTGAACCAGTATGCAGAGGCCCTACCTGACGCTGAGACTCTGTCAGCTGAGCCTGCAGCTCCTCCTCACGGGCTGCAGCAGCATCCTGAGCCCGCTCCAGGCTGTTTGTCAGCTCCTGCACCTGCACCGCGCACCAGCAATCAAGCTTTTGCACATTGCAGAAACACTGACTCTGTCGTTCACAGGAGTTCATCATGTTTGTTGCAGGCCAAGTTCTTGACTGCAGTCTTGAGCTGCAGCATGATCCTGAGCTCAGTCCAAACTGTTTGTCAGCTCTTGTACCTGCGCCACTCAGCAGCAATCAAGCTGGCGCCTGTTTCGCAACCACATGACCATGCCAAGAGTTGCATTGGTGTGATGATGCAGGCTCTGTTCTTGAAGGCAGACTGCAACTGCATTCTGAGCCTGCTCCAGAGTATTCGTCAGCTCCTGCACCCGCACCACATCAAGCAAATTCATAAGCAAGCTCTTGCTGATGGCAAGGGCCAGGCAAAACCGTTTCATGCACAATGGCAATGCAAACAATCTGCCTTGCCCTGCAAATGGTCTACAGAAAAGTCAGCACTGCTCCCAGCAGGTCAAGTGATAACAACACTCAAGATATTGCACAAGTTCAACTCATGCTGCCTCATGGTGCCTGCCACGAGGGATATGGGCATCCAGTTGCCTTTCCAAAAACATGACATTTGATGTAAGGACATGCTTGTTGCAAAGACAACGCAATTGGGAACCAATCACCGCAATTTTACTCCAGTCTTACTTCCGCAGGCACTGTAATCAAGGGATAGGACTTGTGCCACACACACCTAGCAGTATATGCTGGAACATGCAATGATCACTAAGATTATTTAGTATCATTGTAAACAAGCGCGACCATTGCAACAAGTACTGCTGTACCTGTTGCTGCACCTCTGCATGGTCAGCTCTCAGCTGGTCTTCCTGGCTCTGTGCGGAATCCTGCACGCTCTCCAGCTCACCAGTCAAAGCTTGCACCTGCAATGGACCACAGACTGATGAGGATGCTGTGCACACACCAAGTGTACAAGTTAGCCCCTGGTATCTGATGCAAGTCAATGAAGTGCAGTTCTCAAAGCCAGCCTCCATGCGAGAAGAACGCCTGTGTGGTCAGCACCCACAGTTAGCAAATGATATCGCCGTGAGATGCAAATCAGGCCATGTCACAGCCTATGCTGACGCAGACCATCTGCTTTTCCTGAGCCTCTGAGATGACAGACAAGCCATGCAAAGTGACACAGACAGACAGGCAGGCAGGCAGGCAGGCAGGCAGGCAGATACAAAGAGACACAGCGTTGCACACAGACCCCAACAAACAAGACCCCTGTGCATTCCATAAAACAGCAGAAAGCAGTACCTGTGCCCTCAGCCTCTTGGTGGCAGCTTGCATGTCTGCCTCCTGCCTGTCCCTGTCAGCAGCGGCCTCTTGGGCCTCCCCCAACTGGGCTGTCAAGCTGGCCACTTCAGTCTCCAACTGCTGCTGAGTGGTGGTCAGCTCTGTGATGTACTCCTCATTGATCTCTGCTGCTTCACGTAGGGAGGCAGTCATCTGAGCGTCTTTGGCTGCCAGCTGCTCGTCTTTGGCTGCTAGCTGCTCATCCTTCTGAACTAGCTCATCCTCTTTTGCTGCAACCTGCAGGTTTCAAATCTTTGAGACACAGGCTTTGTTTACATGATGTACTGTTCGTTCATCTCTGCTGCTTCACATAAGGAGGCAGTCATCTGAGCGTCTTTGGCTGCCAGCTGCTCGTCTTTGGCTGCTAGCTGCTCATCCTTCTGAACTAGCTCATCCTCTTTTGCTGCAACCTGCAGGTTTCAACATCATTGAGACACAGGCTTTGTTTACATGATGTACTGTTCATTCAACTCTGCTGCGTCACAAAAGGAGGCAGTCATCTGAACGTCTTTGGCTGCCAGCTGCTCATCTTTGGCCGCCAGCATGTCAACTTTCTCAGCTACCTCATCCTCTTTTGCTGCATTCACCTTGGGATGCTGTCTTGGCTTGCAGGCTGACGGCATCATAGGGGCTATCAAAATAGGGAAAAACGCTGTGGCAAGTTCTGCTGTAACGTATGAGGACGGCGGACAAGACTGCCCCCATTGTGCAGCCAGGCAGGGCACTCAGTGCATTCAAGACATCGGGCCCAAGAGGCACACACAGAAGTATAGCAAATGCTGTACATGAACACAAATTAAGTAAATGCAATTGCCCACAACTGCTGCATGCAAAGTCAGTGACTGCTGAGCGGCATTGAGCGGCATTGCCGGCAATGCAAACGCAGCGTGAGTGCACGTGCGCTGCTAATCAGCTCTGCACTGCATACCTGATTCTGAAGGTCCATCAGCTGCTCAGCCTGGTACTCCAGCTGCCCCTGCACTTGCTCTACTTGATCCTGAGCCTGCTGCAACCTATCTTTCAACACCTGCTGCTCTGAGGTTGCACTGGGACTGCTGTCCACTGCAGTGGCCGGCCCTTGGGGCTCTGCACCTTTCTGCTTTCCCTCCTGCTGCTCAGGCTGCACAGGTGCTGCTGCTGACGCTGCAGGTGACTGTGCAGCTGATTTTGCAGCTGGCTGCGCAGTTGGCTTTGCAGCTGGCTGAGCAGGTGCTGATGCTGCTGACTGAGCAGGTGCTGATGCTGCTGACTGAGCAGGTGCTTTTGCATCTGACTGTGCAGAAGATGCCTTTGCAGCTAGCTGGGCATGTGCTTTTGCAATTGGCAGTGCATGCGTCTGCTCAGGTGCTCGTGAAGCAGGTTGAGCAGCTGATTGGGCGGTGTCAGCCTTTGAGTGCGCAGCTGGTTGTTTAAGGGCTGGTGCAGCTGCCTGCGTCGCTGCCTGGTGCTCACTAGGTGATGAGCTGTTTGACCTAAACAACCTGGTCTTGGCTGTCTTGCCACTGGGTACTTGACTAGACTGTGATGCAGCAGATATGTTCTGTTTGGCTGCATGAGGTGACTCTGGGCTGCTGGAAGGCTGCCGATTGTGGCTGGTCCCTGGCCTGCCTCCTGAGGACGACACTGGAGAGGATGGACCTTTTGGTGCAGCCTCCTGCTTTGCTTTCGCTGCTGCCCTCGCTTCCTTCTTGGCTTTCTTCGCTTTTGCAGCATCTTGCATGGCACGAATGTCAGCAAAGCTCTTGCCTTTGAACTTATTCAGGGTGGCAGAGAAATCGTGCTTGGGTCTCTTGTCCTCGGTGTACTGGGCCTGTGGCACTGGCAGGCCAGATGCCTTTGCTGCTGCTATGGCCTCCCTTTCCTGCCGTTGATGCAGACTGAACATCGCCTGCAGAAGTTGCAAGCGATTACAACACAAGGTGCGTCAAACACTCAGTGCCGAGCATCTCATGTCTGTAGCGCTTACATCAGCCCTGCCAACAGCAACCAAGTCGATGCCATTGGAAAAGCGTTTGGACGCTCTGGGTTCTGCGCCCTCCATGTTGTTGCTGCCTAGACCTCAACTATTCGGCATGACGTCAGGGCTTGTAGACGGAACTTAACAGCTTGCCACGTTCAATCCAATCGCAGCAGCAGTTTACGTATACAAATGCGTGCCCACTGACGCAAAAGCCTGGTCTGAGTCAACTGGGCGACCCTGAAGCTTTGCAAATTCCCTGCAGACCTGCACAGCTGCATAGTCTGACCGATTCGTCCGTGCGTCACTAGCGTAACGCTCGACATTGGACAAAACAAACGCTGAGCCTTGCCATAGGGCCCAAATACCAGACACAGGCAAGGCTCTGGTCTGCATATCAGCGCTGAAAATGGACCCTTGGAACTTGGTAGGCGGCGGTCTTCATGTGATAGCTCTCGTTGCGTTCCCTGTCATAAGTAGCCAGTGATCTGAACTTGATCTGTTGTCCTATGGTGTTGTCACGACTTGCGCAGGTGAACGACCTGAATGGACACGCCTTGTATGACATGCTGCAAGTCAATCCGAAAGCCAATCTGGCTGATCTGAAAAGGGTACAAGCTTGTTGTCTTTAGCTTGCTTGCCTCCTGTCCTTTGTAGAGTCCTCTGATGATGACAGCAGCTTAGCTGTGCAGGCCTACAGATTGCTTGCCAAAAAGCATCATCCAGACAGAGGAGGCAGCGCCGCTGACTTTGCTCGTGTTCAGCAAGCTTTTGAGGTGTTGTCAGACCCTCGTCAGCGCGAAGTATATGACACTTGGGCCAAGCAGCTGCAGTTCCGATATGTACGCGGCGTTGCAGCTCAGGTCAGTACTGTAGCAGCTTCTGCTTAATACCAATGTGAGCTACCTTTCAAAGGGGCTGACAAAGCTGCCAGCGCTTCATAAGGCATGAGCCATGGGGTCAGCCCTGATTTAGCACATGCGTGCAGACAACAGGAGGGGAGGATGTGCTCCTTGATGAATTTGAGGAGCTGGGGCTGCACTGTGATCCAAAAACACAGCTAGTTGTCACCTGCGAGGTCTGCAGGCGGCCAGCTACCAAAGAATGCTGGACATGCGGAATGAAAATCTGCGAGTTTTGCACCTTGAAACGCCACTGGAAGGTCTGCTCAGCGTGCCATGTGCAGTACACACCTAGAGATGCAAACAACAAATGCTCCCTGCAAGCTGCTCTGCCCTGTTGATGATTGAATGGCAGGCACCGATGCCACTATTGACGCATGTTTCAAAGGTTGAACATCAGACGTCCATACAAAGCCGCTCAGAACAAGCCTGCCTGGCGAGACAGGACTTGGGCCACACTCATCTAGCACTTGTGCTGGAATGTGTAACGGTTATTATTTCTATTATTGTTATTGGCGCATGCGTTGCCAGAACACAAACTTTTCAGTTCTGGCACAAGAGGCAATGCTCAGTGCAAGCCAAGTGAACGCTTGGACTGCCAGCGCAAATCATTGTCTGCTGTGCAGGGAACTTTCCCTCTGCACTGGCCCCTGGTCAACTCTGACCACATGCGCATCAAGCTTGCAAAGCGAGAGCTAGAGAAGAAGAGAATAGAAGATGACCAGAGGTGTGCCTCCTCTGGTCTGCCATGCATTGAGCCCAAGCAACCAGTCCAATTGCACATAAGTTGAGCTCAAGTCCTAAGTAGTCCAGCAAAGGACCCAAATAGCCCTAGCTGGCCCATTGCATGCATTCATGCATCATCAGTGGCCACAGCACTGCTGCCATCTGTTCTGCCTTGCAGGCCTGATTGCATCCCGCTTGTGCTGTTGACAAGGTGCTGCCGTGTTTGAACAAGATCATCAAGTTTCAACAATGGCATCATGACTATAACACACCTGCCAGCTGCTCTGTGAAAGCAATCGCTACCATGCACACACCTGACATCAGCCCAGCTTGCTTGTGACCCTCATGAGTCCCAAGGAACAGTGGCATCCTGGCAGGATGTATATGTACACTCTTTGAGTGCAAAGTCAGCATGATGCAATGCAGGCTGAGGTTGGAAGACCCAAACTTCAGAACAGAGACTCAGCTGCAGACCATCCGCTCATTCAGGGATGCTGCCTATCGCATGTCACAACACAAGGACAAACTGGTGAAGCCCTGCAGTGGTTGCCTCCTTGTCTGCCAGCATTTGAACAACATCAAAAGACCCAGCAGCATATTGCAGCCCTTTGTAGCATGAGCTCACAGCCTGTATACGACGCAATAGGATGCACACTCAGTTGTGCACACCAGTCTTTGGTGCCACGAAGCATAGTGTCTCTAGCATGTCTAAAGCAACAAACTATGCTATACAGCACATGGCATTCAGTGCACACTAGCTTTGCTGCGCTTTATGGCATCCAGTGTAGTCAATGCTTGAAACACATTTGCTACAGCGCATGGGTGCCAGTGCCACTCTGCTGTGTTTGTCTGAGTATTGAGTAGAGCCTATTATATATTATTCGTCAATAAAGGTTAGTCATGAGTGTGCAATCATCAGCATTCAAGTATAAAAAGGCGCATGTGTTTGGCTTGGCTGAACAAGATTACTATATCATTCTGCAAAAGCCCGCTCACTGTCGTGTGCTGAATGATCAGGTGACATACAGCTTGGAGCTAGCCCAGTTCTACATGTGGGCGCAGACGCAGCAATACATCTTCATAGCGATACACATCCCAACAGGTAATACATAACAGCTGTGAGTATGTTACTGGCTCAATAAGTTGCAAATGAGTGAACCAGTTCATATGACACCCATACAGCTTCATGGCAGTGGGGCTTTTTTAAGAACCGATACGCGCCAGCTTTGGTATTGTAGCCTAGCTTGACAAATCGTTCATTTTGCACCTGTTCACCTTGCTTTTTCATACAAGAGGTTTTGATCCTGCACCACACTGACTGCCTTGAGTTGCTGCTGATCTCCACCTGACACATGCTGCTGATTATCATGTTCTGCTGCACCTTGTCTATCACATAGCAGGAATGGCAGATGATATTTTCTTGCAGGGTATGAGGACAAGGAGCTTCACCTAGACTGCAATCACAGCAGCTTGCTGCTGCAACCCTTCAACTCTCCGCCAGTCGTTGACCGCCTCTTTGGCTACCCCATCGACTGTCAGCAGCCTATAGAGACCTTCAAGTAAGTATTGCATTCAGACTCAAACACACAAAACATGGGTGCTTCAGGATCTGTGTCTTGCATGCCTGCCTAGCTGCTGTTGCCTCATTTATCTGTTTGTTGACATCTATAAGATTTACATCCGAAATAATTGCAAATTGTACTTTGTTGTAAAGGGCCATCTAGTGTATGGGAAAGGATCTATTTCTTGCCAACCCATTCAGGTCAGGATGCTGCTATGGCAATTGTGCAGAGCAGCTTGTTTTCCATTATAGTGCAGTGTCTCCCTTGAGAAACTTGCATAGCCTGAGTCACATGCAGCTTGGCTTTCTGCACAAACGTACGACCGCACAATATTGCTATGCATGATGAGCATCAATCCAAGCAGAAACAGATGGCAAAATTGACAATCCTGTGTATGCAGGACCCAGGACAAGACTTTGCTGGTGATGTGTATTCACAAGGCCAAATTCGGTGAAAAGTAGTTGCATTTGTTTCACGGAGATCCTGATGGCGCCAGATGCATGCAACCTCTCTATAATCTCACTGGTCAGCCATTCAATCAGCAAACATTCAAAGCAGCAATATGCTTGGAGCAATGTACTCAGCACACCTTTCCAATCATGTCTATGCACATATGCTAAGCCCTCTATGGAGTGCAAAGTCCTGATTCAATCCGCCGATTTGCCCATTTGCTCTGCTGGCATACTTTTGCAGGCGATTGTCGTAGCAGGTACAGCACTCACATCAATGCGGGAGCTCAGATTTGTTGACTTGTTGGTGACCTGGAAGCACATCCCCAAAATTGCACTCACGAGCAAGCTTTGGGGCATCGCCAAGATCACATATCATAGCAACACCCAAGCATTCATGCCGCGAGTAAACTGTTGGTCCCATGATGCAGCTGAATGCACTTCAGATGAGCACAGATCTTTGTTGAGGACACTTCTCTGACACAGCCAATGCAGCAGTCGAGCGACAGTAGCAGCAGCCATGCAGCCTTGACAGCAGTGCAGCTTTGTGATGCTGCAAAAGGCAGGCGCAAAACAAATGACCTCAGCATTTGATTGCTTGCAGAGTCAGCAGATGATGTGCTGCTTGAGATGCAAGTGCCATTTTGGATAGACACAGATGATGTGCACATCAACATTGGAGAGCAGCAGTTGCAGGTGTCTGTGCGGAATACGCTGTGCTTTTGCCGCACTTACCGGAGCAGCAGGCAGGTGCAGCAGAGTTTGCATTCTGGCATGTGACTTGGGCCAAATTTGTTGAGTTGCCCGTGGTTTTCAATGATGTCCAGACCTGTATTGTTCCCTTTTCAGCCTTTATAGCATCAGTCTCTTGCTCAACAAAGATGGCTGAGACTGTATTGCAGTTCATCCATGACAGGAAATCAGAGCTGCACGCAGCATTGTGAGCGGTTCTGATTGCAGCTGACATCACAAGCCATTGTGTCAGCTTGTTTACTCGGTTCATGATCTGGAGGGAGACTCCCAGAACTACACTGACGAGCAAGCTTTGGGAAACACTGAGATCACATATCGTAGCAGAATTCAAGCATTTGTGCTGCGAGTAAACTGTGGGTTCGATTGTTGGTGTCAGCTTGTTGTATGATGCATGTGCAGTGAGAACAACAGCAAGAAGATTGCTGTGGACATTGAGGAAAGTATGTGGACGCTTGATCAGGACTTGGATGGCACCACTGATGCCTTTCACACCTTGATAATAAGCCTCGCCAGGCCAGCAGTCACAGCAGATGAGCGCAACTGGAAACAAGGTGAGTTTCTTATCAGGCAGCTCTCATGAGCGTGGCGCTCAAGCAGGCCAGATTATGATGCTGATTGTATGCTTGATTTGTCCTTAAAGCTGTGTGAAGTTTGCCAGACAATTGCATAGTCAAGCACAGTGTCCAGCAGACATCTGAAGCAGGAAGCAGTCATTGGCTGCTTAAAGAGACATCACATAAGCTTACTGCTGCTTGCAGGCAAACGTCAAGACAACACATCACAACAAAGGGCAGGCAGCATGCACCTGAAAGGCTATCGATTCTTTGCTGATGATGAAGACAATTACGGCTTGGAGGACATCTTGCAGGCCAATATGCTGCTAAAGACAGGCAGTGCATACATGCCCGCAAAGCCATGGCAACATGGTGTTGCCAACAAGACTGTCAACAGATCAGACATGCTCAACAAGGATGCCAGGAGACATCTGGCGCAAATGTCTGCCTCTGCATCAGAGCTCTGAGGGAATAGCTGCACATGCAAGCTGACATAGTAATGCTTGTTACATCGCCGGTTGTTATTTACAATTCTGTTGATAGGACAACAAGCAAGCAAAAATTAAAGTTGTCTGCAACAAAATGGGTTGAACTGAGCAAGCAAGGGTGTGAACCTTGTCTATACGTGTGTTGCATGTCATGCTTGACGCATTGCTGCATGCATGCAGTAGATGTAACAAACGGCATGCAAGACTTGGAAACCAAAGGCCTAGAGCATATATCCAAGAATTGCTACTCTCAGCGTTGACCAGCTATCCTAACTAGTGTACAAGAGTATCAAAGAAGGCAGACAAACAGGCTGAGCACTTCAGCTTTGTTTCTCAGTCGTTTCAGTTTGCAAGCGGCACAAGTGGCTCTGATTGTAAAGGGCGAAGTGACTATTCTATCTCTTCAGGTCTTGCTGGGGTCAAGCCGCAGGGTAACAGCATTTTCTGCATCAGGTCATACTTTTTTCGGCCTACTGACTCGTTCTCTGCTATAGCGAAGTATGAGACCAGGGAATGATGTCCGATGTACGACGCGTAACTGTCCCTGTGCACGTTCACCGCCCACTCGAATCTGCCAAGATCAGCGTGCCCGGTCCCGACGTACTTTGCTTGCAGATGCTCTAGCTGGCTGTTGATGTTGAAGCGATCCTGCAAGGTTGCCATGCCCGCAATGTCGCTGCAAATAGCGTCAAGCGCCTTGCATGCGGAGGCACAAGAGTAACCGCTTTGTACACGGTGCGCGACGAGATACGGTGTCCGTTTCAAGCTGCATGCCAATCCTGAGCCTTTCCACATGCTTTGAACCACGTACGAAATGTTAACGCAGATGACTTGATTGCAGTCCAGATGCGGAATTGCAAGACCCAGAAACAATAACAAGACACCTCTGTGTTTGGTATATATGACCAGGGACAATGTTATGCTTCATGAGCAAAAGCATAACGCGCAGCTCAAAGCTGCTGCAGTCAAGCTTGCTTGTCAGCAAGCGATGTATGCAACGTTTACAAGGCTACTTGATGTATTGTGATAGCCAACGGAAGCCTTCGCCATAGCCCATCCTGCGAACCTGCATGTGCAGCAGGGACAGCATTTGATTCTGTGCCATTGTGGTATGCTGCAGAACTTCATGAGCTTTGTGATTTGGCACAGACAGCTCACCACACTGCACATAAATATCTCAATGGGTCGCATGCTGGAGTCCTTCAGCTCAACTTTGCCCTTGCCGCTTGTGTAGTTTTGTAGTCCCAGCGCAAGACGAAGCTCGTCTTCAGGGGCAGCCTGCAAAAACAGCATCAGCTGTCATAACATGTTCTGATTTCGTGTCCATCCATCTAAGACATGACATGCATGTGCATCGACCAAAGTAAGAGCTGATGCACAATCAAGAGTGTGACAAGCAAGGTCTTTGATGCCAGACAGGCTGAAGTTGCCATAAGAAGTGTGAGAAGTTCTGAGCTGTGTCAACTAATGCTGCGCCAAAAAGAAGCAATGAAAATAATGAGATTTTGACCTGTGGGACATCAATTTTGTTGCCCAAGATGAGGAATGGCACGCTTGCCAGGCCATCATCAGACAGTAGGCTGTCCAGCTCCTTTTTGGACTCAAAGAAGCGTTCACGGTCTATCGCATCAACTAGGAACACAATTGCATCCACCTACGTGATTGCCACATTTGTAAGTGCAGGAGGAGAAGCAAGCGCTTCACGCTGCGCTGCACAAGTAAACAAGCATTGCCAATGACTTCAGGCCCTTAGCTGTACCTTGGCATAATAGTCTTTCCAGACACGCCTTGCTATTTCATGGCCACCCAAATCAAAGGCTTTGAAGTTGATGCCTGCTAACTGTAACTCCTGCATTTCCAAATGTACCTCTTTGAACGATACAATCAACAACTTGCAAAAGTAACACATTGTGCAAAGCTTTGCCAGCAATGCTTCATCACTACTCCTCAGCTTGAAGAAAACCCGCAGCAATTACCTCGGATGTGGGATACTGTGTAGGCTGATGCTGTGCAAGTCGCTCATCTTTCAGCATATGCATCAAGGTGGTTTTGCCTGCATTGTCCAAACCCTGCACTCCAAGCAGAGTGAAGTTGTACAGTATGCTGCGGCAGTAGACGACTGTCATTTTGGACAGCCCTTAGAAGGATAATGCAATACCAGTCGCACGGTACCGCGTACGCTCACCAGAAAGAGGATTTTGGCATTTTTATTGTACAGCCCCAGTGAGTTCAGGATCCCATAAAACCTGCAGGTTGCGCACACGCCGAGCCAAGTCAGCACTGCAACAGATTGAGCGCTTGCCTTTTAGTCATAACGCGTGAGAAACGTATCAACGAAACGACATTGGCTCACCAGTTTACAAAGAACATGGCTGTGTTGTCTGCCTCAAGGGTAAACTACTAAGTCAGCAAACAGCGCTTGCACTTTCTTTGTGTCTCGTCGGTGGTGATCTGGGCAGACAAGCCCTCTGCCAAACTTCCGGTGTCAGATCAATTGCACACGCAAGAAGCTGAACAACGATCACCACCGCAGAGGGCACTCGCGGTGAGACCGTGCATGCCTCGGCAACTGCCCTGAAGAAGAGGATTAGCGAAACTTCTGTGCTATGACTAATGGCATTCAGCAAGGTGCTACAGACAGCGCCATGCTTGTCTGATGAACTCTGCTTTCCCTTCATTGAGGGCAGCGCGTCAGCAATGTGACTTTGCATGCATGCCAGCTAGCCTTTTGCTGAATATCAGGCAAACATAAACGCGTCGAAACAATCTAGACCATGCAAGCTCACAGCCCGATCAACCTTGCCGACTTTCAGAGGATTAGGTTCATCGCAGCAAAGGTCGCCAGCGTGAAAGTCAACAAGACTGCCAGAGTTCCCGCATATTTATGTTCCCTCGACGTTGGTGCTCCTCTTCTTGAGGTGCTGTATCTCATACTCTAACCAGCTGCAAGCGACATGACCGGCAAGACGCTGCTGCAAACAACCGCTTCCTGTGGCACAGGTGCACATGCTTCTAGTATCCCTAGTCTGTCTAGATCCTACATGTGTCTGCAGTCACAGCATGGCAGTCACAGATGTCACTGCACAAGCTTGCAGTTTGTCACACTGTAACAGCCAGCAGCAAGTGAGAATGTAGCTTGAACTCGTGCATTGCAACTGCAGGAGCACCAGAAGCTACACGGCAAAGCATCTTATTTCAGTTCTGCACAGCTCACAAAGCAGCACACCAGGGATCAAGTAGAGGGTCAAACTGTTCTGGTTGTGGCAAACTTTCCCAGAAAGCAGATTGGCCCACGGATGTCTGACTGTCTGATGACTGGGGTGCAGAAGGACTGTCAAGATGTTGAAGCTCGCAGGGACAGTACTGTGCTAGTAGCATGCTCTCATGCTGTTGAGCCAGGAACTTTGATTACACTGAATGGTAAGCAATGAAACGAGTCACTCCTCATTGCATATACAGCAAAGTCAGCTGACTCAATTAATAATCCCTGAAAGCTTCCAATCACACATGTTGAGCCAGAATCTCTGATCACACTACATGCTAAGCAATGCAACGGACTACTCCTCACTGCCATATCCAGCAAAGTCTGCTGAGTCACTATGCCCCATGGCGTCCTCAAGATCCATATCACACTTAAGTGTGATGAATGTATAAGTGCTGCAGGATGTAGTGTAAAGGTGTCATTGCATCAAGCCAAGTCAGATGATGCTGCATGCCAGTCCTTTTGCATCAACCTGTGCAATTTTCCAGCACTTGTTGCAAGTATCTGGCCAACAAGACAAGCCTGCCTTGGGAGACAAGACCTTTGCCACATACACCCAGCAGTATGTGCTAGAAAGTGTGATTGAGATCATTACTATATGTTTGCGTGTGCAGGTGTGTCTAGCCAGCTGCAAGAAAACTCCAGAGATTTGTTGTGGGATCAGTTCACTGCTGCACAGGTGCAGGTTGGGAGAGTAAAGCATGCTGAAGCAAGCGATACTGAAACTGACCCACGTTCTGGTGACTTGTGTACATATGATCTGCAAATAGACTTTGGAAGTAGCACTGGAACACAAAAGGCAGTTGCTGTCTTGAGTAGCAAGGTGTTTGAGACATTGCAGGCTTTGTTGGACAGGCAAGTGCTTGCTGTGATCAATTTATCAGATGATTTGAGTACTGTCACAGTTTCAGTGTTGTCTGTGGCTGGCAAAGCTGTGCTACAGCCAGCAAAGCAAGTAGACAATGGCTACATTTTGGCTTAGTTGCATCTCAGCTTGTAAAATGCAGGTCATGTTGCAACAATGTCCAGAATCATGCGGCATTTGCGCAGGATTGTGTCATAGTTGCCCTCACGCCCGTTAGGGTTCGCATATGTCACGATGTTTGTGCAAAGCCTCATGCAAGACATGCACGTGGTGACATTGCCTGCATGGCTTGCAATGTACGTACACTGCTGCATCTCATCCGTACAAGTGCAACGCATGCAGAAGCAGCAGCAACAGCTGTTGCAAGGAATAGGAAGAGCTGCAATCATGGCATGCAGAGATGCACAACGTGCTGACACCACTAATTTAGAAATGCGCATGTCATGGAGAGCAGCATGATGTAAGATTGAGATGTCATCTACAATCTGCCAATAATGTATAGTGGTGTCAGATTGGTGCCTGTCTTCTGCGAATGAGGTCTACTCAGTAGTGTTGTTCAGTGCACTGTTCAACAAGCAATTGCAACGTAGGCATCAAGGGATCCCCTTGAGCGACACTAGATTGAGTGCTGTACAATGCCATTAGGGGAGAAAACGGGAGAGACCCCACCCTGCCAACGTAAGGCGAAACACGGGAGAGACC